>JAPJBO010000684.1:0-126049 GCA_030068145.1 Diplonema papillatum
AGACTTCAAGAAGATGGTGTTGCCATCTGTATCGTCGGAAGCCTCGAACCCCACGAGTCCCAAGGCAGTTTCTTTAACTGCGCACAAAGATGAGACGAAGTAGCGTAGGATAACTACATACACCTCCATCTGCATTGCGTGCTTCAGTGTCGTTCCGTCCAAGATCAGCACAAAGGAGCTCGATACACTTAGTTCCTTGGCGATGCGCACTTGTGCGATGGAAGCCCAGATGCCCACCATTTCCGAGACGTGTGAAGTGGTGTTGTACTTCTTGGGTATATCAATACCCCGCAATCGGTCGGCTCTTATCTGCCGCACGGAACTTCTGTGAGACACTCCTTCGCACACCCTGATGAACATGGGAACATGCAAGTTGAAGAAGCGCTGCAGCCTCTCTTCCGAAAGGTAAGGGGTCTCGGCAAGCTCAGCCTTGAGACTGACCTCAAACGTGTTGCCTGCTTGCGGGTGCGCGTCTGACCGGAAGTTGGCAGGGACAACGCGGAACGCGATCGCAGCAGCAGCAACCGTGAGGTACCCGACTATTACAAAGGCACCGTATCGCACGACCCACAAAGACACTCGGTGCGCGTTGGAGTTGCGGTGCCGCGAAAGAGCTGTCCGCGCGGCTTCATCGGTTTGATAAGGGCCCGCCGTACCCTTCGCAAATGCGGCAGCAACCCCCGAAGAAAGGCTGCCCCAGATGAAGACGTGCGTGTGATGGCAAGCAAGGCACATGTACCCTCCGGGGACCCGTTCCGTTTCTCTGTTGATTCGAGCAAACGGCGATAGCTGGGGCCGAAAAAGTGGGGCAGGATAGAATGGCTGCTGCGTCGACTTCTTCTCTTCCAGCATCGCCTTGGTATCCGGTGCGGCGGTGAAGGAAACGCAGAAGAAGTGGTTTAAGAGGTGGCTGCTGGAGGGGAGGCGGAGGTTTACAACACACACATCATTTGTCCGCAGAGCCTGGAACCTGAAACTCGATACGCTTCCAAGGTCCTTCGAGATGAACTTCAGTCCATTTTTGCATGCAAAGGCCTGGACTTCAAATGTTGTCAAAGCCGGGGGTTCCTCACCAACTCGCAAGTGCTCCTTGATGGACTCCCACCTCTTTTCCGACATGCCCAGCATGTTCGGTGACGTTCCACGGAACCAGGTGTACAGTTCTGGAAGAGATGCGTTGTCAGCTCGGGAGAAGGGAATTCTCTTTAGTTTTTCCCCAAGAAAACACGCGTTGTACCCACAAACCAACCCATGCTGATGCGTTGTTTGGGTATGAGAGCCCGACACGAGCCGCTTTTCGCTAGCAAACTCCGCTTCCAGCTCCCTCCTCAAGTCAGGACAAGCAGTGGACAGGTGATCGACAATGCGGTACACGAGCCGCTGCGTTTGTGGCTCTTCGGATTGCGTAGCCTCAGCAATACTCTGTTGGAGGGCTTTTTTTGTTCCAGTGGTCTTGATACCAATGGCTGCTGCTTCGGCCTTGAGCTGCTCAAGTGTCTTCTTCACTGTATCCGACGTCGGCGTGGGAGGCTGATCGTCGTCCGCGTTTGCAGGTGTAGCAGGTGCAGGACCTACATTCGCTACAGGGTCTGGGCTGTTTGTTGCAGCGCACGGCACATGTTCTGGACTTACGTCGGATTGTTGTTGTTGGGCGGGGGAGCATTTGGTGCACTTCACGTCTTTGAAAAGGCAATAGAAAGCTTTTCGTTTCTGTCCCGCGAAGGACCGATTCCATCCCGAAGCCTCGGGAAGCCAACTCAAAAGCTTTTGGTGAAAAGCCTTTCGGCGAGCCTTCTCTATCCCCAAGAGGTCAAAAAGCTGCTCAGCACAGAGACTGTGTTGCTCGCCTTTCGCTTGGACGATGGACGCAACCGCAGCATTGAATGACAGCGCACCATCAATCGAGTCGGCGCAGCCAGCACAAGCGGCCCCAACAACGAACAAGCAGTACAGCTTGCCGCGTCTACTCCAGCCTTCGTGCAGTCCTTCGCTGCGCCACTTCGAAACGCTTTGCGAAACCAAATTTGCCTCGCGACCTTCCATTTCCAAGAGCGCGAAAAGCTCTTCGTGGTTGAGGTGGTGCTGAGGGCCGTGTTTACAAACGGCTTTCTCAACTGCAGCATTGAACAGCTGGACGGAGCAGGTATCCACTGTAGTAGTGGTGTCTCCTGAACTTGCCGCACCGAACTCGGTCTGCACCTGCCGAAGGACTGCGTCCGCGGACCACTTCTTGCGCTTCACAAGCCCCGAGGCCCTTTTCTGCATGCTCTGATACGTTCCTCGTATCGGCTTCAGCAGCCTGCGTCCAACTTCTTCCCACGTTGCCACCTGGACACCGGGCAAAACGACACAGAATTTCACTCCTTCGTTGTTGGAGCTAATTCCCAAGTTTGGGTTGCTTGCGGCAGCAAGCTCAGCCTGAAAGGCTTGCGCGTCCTGTGTTTGCGAACCACGCAAGTCGCGGATACGAGCAAGCACCCTTTCCTCACTCCATTCAACGCACTCTCCAAACGTGCCGTCTGCAACAGCTTCAATGAAGAAGGCGGCATCCGTCATGTTTGTTGTTGTGTATTTACTGTATCTCAGGCTCCCTGCGGGAATAAATAGCTACCGAGAGCAGAGATGATTAATCCTTGTTTTAGTGTACATACTAAATACCGAAAGGTTTCCTCGGCCCTCGACTCTTGTTTTTTTAGCCCGTTTCTGGAACAGCGCTCGCGGGACGGGCACTCCGCGGATGCCAAGATTAGGGTAAGGATAACCTCGCAGCGAAGCGAAAGGAGCTGCTTGGCGTTTTTGGAAGGAGCGCAGGGCTCAGCTCCTTGTGTCCACTGCGGCAGATCGTCGTCCGTTGAATGCCTCCGCAAAGTCGGCATTGCCCAAGCTGCCGCCCTCCGTAACTCCTTTGTCGTGCCAGCCTGACCTGGCCAGCGGCAGTTGGGGAGTCGGTCGCTTGACACCGGGTGACCTGCCAGCCATGCAGGAGGGGGGGGGGGGGGGGGGGGGGGGGGGTCCCCCCCCCCCACCACCACCCGCACCCCCTGACCGCGATCCGTAACATGTAACAGCCCTTAATAAGCACCCTGGGGGGGGGAAGAAGCCAAGAAGCGGAAGCAAAGAGAAAACCTTCAGGTTCTGAATCGAGAAAGCCAAAAAAAAAAATAAAAGCAAAAAAAAGAAAAGGAGAAGATTGGTGTCAGAAAAAACCGCGCTTGGGGTCCTTGATGACAACCCTGTTCCCCCCCCGCCCGCCTGTTTTCTACAGCATCGGGTAGTACCCCTCTGCCACACCACAAAAGAAAAAGAGAAAGAGAGGGGAGGGGGGGAACAAAATGATACGGCCCTCCTTTTGTGTGATTTCGTCCACATTTCTTACGGCCTCCAGGCCGATGGTGGTGTCGCAATGCACCGATGGTGGAAGCTGGTTTGCTGGGTTTTCAGCCGTGGCACCCACCAATTACTGGCAGTCGCTGCTCAGGAATCCACAGAAGAGCCCCACGCCTGCACACACTGCGGTAATGTCGCCCTTCTTTTTTGTTTCGATTGCCGTGACCCGATGGGCTTCTGCATACCGTCGGCAGAGCCATTCCAGTGTTTGTGGGCTTTGGCAAAACGCTGTAAGTTGGAGATTGGCCGGTGCCAGGCGATTCGAAATAGCTGCGGAGAAGCGTCCAAACCCGGCCATCTCGCGGTGGTGAGAAATTGGAACTTGATACGCAGCGACAACCTTGTGCTTTGCACAGGAACAAATCTCTGCCGGTTGGCTGCACAACAAATTCAGCCACGGTCAAAACCGCTGGCTGTAGCAGCCGGAAATAGCAGGCGCAGCCTTCCCGTCGTCCACGCGCTTCCCGAGCCGGCGGACAGCGCTCAAGCTTTCCTACACCCGCGGCAGAACCCGACCCGAAGAAGAATAGCAACCAGAAGCGAAAGTCGAGGGTAATCTGTCGGTGGCATACTTGCCCATTTCGGAGATGAGAAGACGACGGGGAAAGAAAAAGAGAAAAGACGTGCGATCTGTTCCCAAAAGAGAGAGAGAGATAGAAAAAAAAACGGATCTGGCGCTTCCTTTGTTGTGTGGGCTCTTGCGCGTGCGACTAATCAAAAAAGAAAACGAAGGAGAGGATTACGATCCTGTGTTCTTTCACTTTTTTTTCTCTTCGTTGCGCGCCTTTTTTTTCTGAAAGACCCGCTTCAGCTCAGTAGCCGGTGGCCTGAAGGCCTGCTTCCAAACTTTCGTTTGTCAAGAATGCGGGCTCACTAGTCGTGGCTTCTTGGTTTCCTTCCGCCATCAGCGCGCACGGGCGCAAACTCTCAATTTTCGGGGTTAGGTGTTCCGGCTTCTTCTGCAGCTTTTCCCGCCGGCAGGTGGCGTTTCTTCTTCCCGTGCGAGCTGTTGTGTGTGTTTAAGTTCAGGGCTTGTAGTGGGTAACGTCTGTCTCACTTGTCACTTTCACCGGTCAGCTTTGCATTTCCGACACGCTGCTTTTTGGTCCTGTGACTCCTCTCCGAAGAATGGGTTTGCAAGAACGTGCTTGGAATGGGTATGTGCAACACCTCACTGGTCCCGTCTGCGCCGTGTTTCGGTCCTGTAAGCCACGGACACACAAGGCGGACCATCATCAGCGCGGAACCTGGGTGCCTGCAGACAGGACTGCGGTGTGAGTCTGGTTTGTCAGGCGGCTGTTCGGAAGGGTGGGTGGGGCGGGATCCTTCGGGGGACGGATAGAGCGTGGGAGGCTGGCAGCTTCTCCATCCGGCACTCGGCCCAAGACTTCTGTTTTCATCTTGCGGTGTTAGCTGCACGGGGGTTTCTGGCCCCGTGCAACAGCTGAGTGTCTTACTACACAGGCGGCACATCTCACCCGAGGTCTCTCTGTGCAATGAGCTTGGCCTGACTAGCTGTTCCAAACTCCTGGTGCAAGCACCCGTCATGGTCGGCAGTCGCCACCTGGGGTCACCGTTTTGAGTCCTGTTCCGAGACTCGCTCGCACGGGGAAGTGGCGCGAATCACTTGTCGCCAAGCATTCTGCACTGCTACCCGTGTGTGTGTATGGTTGAAGCTCAGCAGCCCAAACTCCCCGCCTGACTGGTGTCTCCCTGCTTGTCGAGGAAGAGCCGGCATCGAAGGATCAAAAGCAACGTCGCTATGAACGCTTCAAGCTTATTATTGTTACGCTTGCAGGGGGTTATGCACTGCAGCGGTTGGGTGAGGTAACCAGGGGATTAGTTTCTGTTGCAGATTTAGACCGACGGTCTAAATCTGCAAACCGGACTTGGCCGGGGAAAAAAACAAAGAAATGTTCAAAAAACGGTGTTCAAAGTAAATATAGGCGGGGGGTGTGGTGTTTGTAGCGGAACGCTGCTGAGCCTCCGCTGCTGAGACCCAGCCGCAGCTGCCACTGTGCCAAGGTCCTGTTTGACAGTTGAGTATCCCACACGAGCTAAGAGTTGCCCACACATCATAAAGGGGGGGCGGAGTTATTTCTGCCCAAATTTTCCGTCGCGCCTTCGGCGCGATGTTGCTAAAAATAAAGCTAAAAATGTTGTTGTAAGCACGGCGGTGCACACCAAAACTGTGGACCTATTATCATAGGAATCATAGGAAAATAGGTCCCAGGTCCACCCCTTCAGCTGCCTGACGACAGTCTGTTTTTGTTTTTGGAGCGCGTCCCCATAATTATGGAACCCAACCCCACAGGGAACCCAGAAGCATTCGGAAACCCCCGAAAAGCTTGATCCAGACTGGTGTAGGTTGAAAAAACGCCCGCAAAATGTGTCGCCAAACTGACGGGGTGACCGTAATTGACCCATAAAGGACCCATGAAGACCCCTCTTTTGCCGAACGAAGTTGTGGAGATGTGTCGGCTCTGCCTCAGGACACCGTACATCGGCGAAAACGGCACCGAAACACCGCCCAAAACCACCCCATAGTAACAGTCTAAATCTGCAAACCCCGGAAGCCTTCAAACTAATACCCTGGAGGTAACTCCAGGGGATTAGCTTCTATATCCACATTTGGACCGTCAGTCCAAATTTGGAAAGGCCGTCGAGAAAAAAATAAAAAATGGGACTACACCACCACCAAGCCCCGGCAGAGTGGCCACTGTGCAATCCGAGGCCCTCTCAGGGCCCAGCCTTGTCGTGAAGATACGTCGCGTCGCGCTGCATTGAGCCTATCTCCTGGGCTGCAGGTCTTTCGAAGAATTCGGCGAATACAATGTATCGAATGGGTCGGCGGGTGTGAGGCAACTTCTGCTCGCGCTGCCCTTGCGACAGGGTGGTGGAGGAGGGGAGCAAGCAATACCGTTTCTTCGGGCCTGGAAATTTGGTGTACCATACCGTTTTTTCCTGCTCGCTACGCGAGCCGGAATTATTAGTATTTGAGGAACACTGAGTGAAGATGACCAATCCACTACATTAGAGGGCCACACATGTTACGACCATTAGTTAGAGTGCGTAGTCTGTAGCTCCACTCTTCTACTCTTCTACTGTACTCAGAGACAAGATGTTGTGGTACCGGGGGTTCCAGTCGACAAATCCTGGCTGTTGCTACCGTGACATAGAGGCTGAGGCCGGAGAGGTGGCAGAGACCCGTGCAACACTGGCAGGTGAGCCCCCTAAGTGCAGAAACTGCTGAAAAACAGTGAAAACGCAAAAAGCCGTTAGCGGTCCAAATTTGGAAAATGGGCTGGAGACCAAGCTAATGCCCTGGGTAACTCACCCAAAAAAAAAAAAAAAAAACGGGTGGGAGGTTGGGTTGATTTACACTACCTCAGATTGGGTTGGGCAGGAGTTTGGTGTCTGTAATCTTGGGTTGGCAGAGTGTCTGTAGTGGGAAATATTTCTCCTATTCTGAAGGGTGAGACCTATCATCAGTAGGCTAGGTGTCTTCTGGAGGAGAACACTGGCTGCAGAAGGTCCTGCCTTAGCCAGGACATCAGATTCTGAGGCACCATGTACCATACCGTCTCGGACCCCCATAAACTATCTACAAGATTTCGAATTTTCGCCAGAGGCCTGTTACCAGGCATCAGTTTCTGTTACAGGTTCCGAACAAGACAGAATCTGAAGTGCCATGTACCGTACTGTCTCCCGGGGGGCGGTGCCCCCCCGGACCCCCCCCTGCATTAAGACTCACCAGAGAAAGTGGGCTTGGTGTCTAGTCTGAAGGAGAAAATGGGCTGCTTAAGGTCCTGTACGCTCATGTAGAATCGAATGCTATCGTAGGACTCGCAGAAGTCGGTTGGCTCACGCTTGCAGGAACCTAAGTAAAGCTCGCTACCGGGCCCCCTTCACCGTTCCCCAAGAGGACTGAAGGAAAAGCCCGAAGAACCCAAGGCTTTGCCGTCCGAAGTCTCCCTCTCACCAGCGAAAGAAGCAGACAAGCCAGAGCCTCTCCTTGCGCGACATTCCGCCGCTCCAATCCCTCTTGGGTTTGGGCAAGAAGGTGATCTGCAATCACGTTCAGAAGCCCAGGCGTTTGCATCAGCTCTTCTGCTCTGGGAGAAACCGGAAGCTCTCCGGAGATGGTACCTGCATTCCAACTCGTCCTCTTGGGAAAGGCCAGTCGACGGCTGTATGCAAGTGGGCGGAGGTCCTGGGACTGCGAAGGCGTGACTACCCCACAAGAAGGACTCGCTGTCTCTCTGTTCTGCCCCTGCCGCCATAGCCATCTTATCCTCGGCCAAGCACCAGTTTCTCCGCCTGCAACGCAACCTTGCCTCAGCATGGCCATTAATACTGTCATTCTGGTTATCAACCTTACTCCTCGCTCGGGTTGCCGTCTTCGACCGCGACCGCCTCTGATAGTTTGGGGTTAGAATGCAAATAATCTGTGGCGACTTGTGGTGTCGCGGTTATCACTTCGTACGTGATGTGCCATGCTTTCGCCTCTTTAGCTGGACTTGATCGTCGCGCTCAGGCACGCATTTGGTGCCCCCTTCCACCTCCGTACGTCGGGGAAAGATCCATCCCCCACGCCTCGCCGCTGAACTCGTGCCGTCGTCAGCTGTGTCTCGAGCACTTCCATCGTCTCCGTACCACCACGGAAGATCAGCCTCTCCAGTTTCCTGTCTGGCAGAAGCGGTCCGTCGCCGTTTCGCTCCCAGCGCATCCCCGACGGTTTTTAAAAGTTTTGAGAGTACCCTCGCACGCAAGCGTGCACACCGGTGTCCCGTCCGTCGTCGCTACGACACTGCCCGGAAGATCCAGTTTGGTGCACACTTCAAAGTCGACGGCGAGCTCCGCCATCGAGACGTCACCCGCCACCGACCAGCACATCCCATCCAGCCAATACTGCAGTGCCCGGAACCACCTCTCTCCCGACCGCCGCGAAGGTCTCCGGTCCTACGATAGCTTCGAAACCCGGCCGGCGCGGGGCCTCTGATAGAACATTTCCTGCTCTCCTTACCGCAGCTGATCCTGCAACTACCTGTCATCCCGTGACTCCCAGTAGTCTGTCCTTCCTTCTCATCCTATTCCTTCCTCTTCGGGACACGCATAGCACATGGCCGCTCTGCGCAAGTTGGGGCCGTAATACTGCACCTTTGTAGCTCTTCCGCCCCACCTTCGGCAGGGCCGACTGCAGAAAGTGGTCGCCACAAAAGAATTACCCCCCGAAATTCACCGATTTTGGCCTGGACCAGGTGGCTTGTCTCCTGGAGTCTTTGATCTTGATACGCACGAACTACCCGAAATTGTCAATATTTTATGACGAAAAAGTGCAACGTAGCTTAGAAATGCTCTCCAGGACCCAAGGCTGCATCCCTGAAGCACCCCACAAAAACACACGCACATGCCCCCGGATTCCAAGGCAAGGTTGGGGAAAAATACTCGGTGTGGCTGCTTTGCGTCTTCTGATTAAAGACGCGCATGATTGGACCAATGAGATTCCTTCTGTCCCTACCTACTATCTGGCGAAACAGCTGTCAAGGGAACGGACTTGAAACTGTCAGCGGGGAAAGAAGACCTTGTTGAGTTTGACTCTAGTCTGACTTCGTGCAGTGACACGAGAGGTGTAGAATAGGTGGGAGGCCGCAACAATGAAATACCACTACTCTTGTTGTCGCTTTACTTATCCAATGATAAGAAGACGGCAGCTGCCCCCTTGTGGGGTTAGGGTCTTCGGATCCGTAGCTTATCCGTTTCCAGCGACAAACGGGCTTCGGCTCGCAAATCCTCGTTTGGAGACACCAGTCAGGTGGGGAGTTTGGCTGGGGCGGCACATCTGTTACACATTCACGCAGGTGTCCTAAGGCAAGCTCAGCGGGAACAGAAATCTCGCGTGGAGCATAAGGGTAAAAGCTTGCTCGATACTGCACAAAACACAAACATGTAACTTTGAAGGGCAACCCGCAAGATAGTTAGTACTAACGCAGGCCCCACTGCTTGCCCGACGTTGTGGATCCCTTCGCTCCGAATATGACGGTCCTATGTCATTGCGTGTGTCCTTCCCCCAAGATGAAAACAGAAGTCTCGAGCCCGCTCAGAAACGTACGGGTGGTCACCCCACAAACCAGAGGTTGCATACAGCTAAGTTCTCAGAAACATAGGGGGTGGTCACCCCACAAATCAGAGGTTGCATACACCTAAGTTCTTAACAGCTAAGTTCTCAGAAACATAGGGGGTGGTCACCCCACAAACCAGAGACAAATCAGCGGTTGCATACAGCTAAGTTCTCAGAAACATAGGGGGTGGTCACCCCACAAATCAGAGGTTGCATACAGCTAAGTTCTCAGAAACATAGAGCTAAGTTCTCAGAAACGTAGGGGTGGTCACCCCACAAATCAGAGGTTGCACACAGCTAAGTTCTCAACAGCTAAGTTCTCAGAAACATAGGGGGTGGTCACCCCACACAAACCAGAGGTTGCATACAGCTAAGTTCTCAGAAACATAGGGGGTGGTCACCCCACAAACCAGAGGTTGCATACAGCTAAGTTCTCAGAAACATAGAGCTAAGTTCTCAGAAACGTAGGGGGTGGTCACCCCACAAATCAGAGGTTGCATACAGCTAAGTTCTCAACAGCTAAGTTCTCAGAAACATAGGGGGTGGTCACCCCACAAACCAGAGGTTGCATACAGCTAAGTTCTCAAAAACATAGGGGGTGGTCACCCCACAATCAGAGGTTGCATACAGCTAAGTTCTCAGAAACATAGGGGGTGGTCACCCCACAAATCAGAGGTTGCATACAGCTAAGTTCTCAACAGCTAAGTTCTCAGAAACATAGGGGGTGGTCACCCCACAAACCAGAGGTTGCATACAGCTAAGTTCTCAAAAACATAGGGGGTGGTCACCCCACAATCAGAGGTTGCATACAGCTAAGTTCTCAACAGCTAAGTTCTCAGAAACATAGGGGGTGGTCACCCCACAAATCAGAGGTTGCATACAGCTAAGTTCTCAGAAACATAGGGGGTGGTCACCCCACAAACCAGAGGTTGCATACAGCTAAGTTCTCAGAAACATAGAGCTAAGTTCTCAGAAACGTAGGGGTGGTCACCCCACAAATCAGAGGTTGCATACAGCTAAGTTCTCAACAGCTAAGTTCTCAGAAACATAGGGGTGGTCACCCCACAAATCAGAGGTTGCATACAGCTAAGTTCTCAACAGCTAAGTTCTCAGAAACATAGGGGGTGGTCACCCCACAAATCAGAGGTTGCATACAGCTAAGTTCTCAGAAACATAGGGGGTGGTCACCCCACAAACCAGAGGTTGCATACAGCTAAGTTCTCAACAGCTAAGTTCTCAGAAACATAGGGGGTGGTCACCCCACAAATCAGAGGTTGCATACAGCTAAGTTCTCAACAGCTAAGTTCTCAGAAACATAGGGGGTGGTCACCCCACAAATCAGAGGTTGCATACAGCTAAGTTCTCAACAGCTAAGTTCTCAGAAACATAGGGGGTGGTCACCCCACACAAACCAGAGGTTGCATACAGCTAAGTTCTCAGAAACATAGGGGGTGGTCACCCCACAAACCAGAGGTTGCATACAGCTAAGTTCTCAGAAACATAGAGCTAAGTTCTCAGAAACGTAGGGGGTGGTCACCCCACAAATCAGAGGTTGCATACAGCTAAGTTCTCAACAGCTAAGTTCTCAGAAACATAGGGGGTGGTCACCCCACAAACCAGAGGTTGCATACAGCTAAGTTCTCAAAAACATAGGGGGTGGTCACCCCACAATCAGAGGTTGCATACAGCTAAGTTCTCAGAAACATAGGGGGTGGTCACCCCACAAATCAGAGGTTGCATACAGCTAAGTTCTCAACAGCTAAGTTCTCAGAAACATACCCCACAAACCAGAGGTTGCATACAGCTAAGTTCTCAAAAACATAGGGGGTGGTCACCCCACAATCAGAGGTTGCATACAGCTAAGTTCTCAACAGCTAAGTTCTCAGAAACATAGGGGGTGGTCACCCCACAAATCAGAGGTTGCATACAGCTAAGTTCTCAGAAACATAGGGGGTGGTCACCCCACAAACCAGAGGTTGCATACAGCTAAGTTCTCAGAAACATAGAGCTAAGTTCTCAGAAACGTAGGGGTGGTCACCCCACAAATCAGAGGTTGCATACAGCTAAGTTCTCAACAGCTAAGTTCTCAGAAACATAGGGGTGGTCACCCCACAAATCAGAGGTTGCATACAGCTAAGTTCTCAACAGCTAAGTTCTCAGAAACATAGGGGGTGGTCACCCCACAAATCAGAGGTTGCATACAGCTAAGTTCTCAGAAACATAGGGGGTGGTCACCCCACAAACCAGAGGTTGCATACAGCTAAGTTCTCAACAGCTAAGTTCTCAGAAACATAGGGGGTGGTCACCCCACAAATCAGAGGTTGCATACAGCTAAGTTCTCAGAAACATAGAGCTAAGTTCTCAGAAACGTAGGGGTGGTCACCCCACAAATCAGAGGTTGCATACAGCTAAGTTCTCAGAAACATAGAGCTAAGTTCTCAGAAACGTAGGGGTGGTCACCCCACAAATCAGAGGTTGCATACAGCTAAGTTCTCAGAAACATAGAGCTAAGTTCTCAGAAACGTAGGGGTGGTCACCCCACAAATCAGAGGTTGCATACAGCTAAGTTCTCAGAAACATAGAGCTAAGTTCTCAGAAACGTAGGGGTGGTCACCCCACAAATCAGAGGTTGCATACAGCTAAGTTCTCAGAAACATAGAGCTAAGTTCTCAGAAACGTAGGGGTGGTCACCCCACAAATCAGAGGTTGCATACAGCTAAGTTCTCAGAAACATAGAGCTAAGTTCTCAGAAACGTAGGGGTGGTCACCCCACAAATCAGAGGTTGCATACAGCTAAGTTCTCAGAAACATAGAGCTAAGTTCTCAGAAACGTAGGGGTGGTCACCCCACAAATCAGAGGTTGCATACAGCTAAGTTCTCAGAAACATAGAGCTAAGTTCTCAGAAACGTAGGGGTGGTCACCCCACAAATCAGAGGTTGCATACAGCTAAGTTCTCAGAAACATAGAGCTAAGTTCTCAGAAACGTAGGGGTGGTCACCCCACAAATCAGAGGTTGCATACAGCTAAGTTCTCAGAAACATAGAGCTAAGTTCTCAGAAACGTAGGGGTGGTCACCCCACAAATCAGAGGTTGCATACAGCTAAGTTCTCAGAAACATAGAGCTAAGTTCTCAGAAACGTAGGGGTGGTCACCCCACAAATCAGAGGTTGCATACAGCTAAGTTCTCAGAAACATAGAGCTAAGTTCTCAGAAACGTAGGGGTGGTCACCCCACAAATCAGAGGTTGCATACAGCTAAGTTCTCAGAAACATAGAGCTAAGTTCTCAGAAACGTAGGGGTGGTCACCCCACAAATCAGAGGTTGCATACAGCTAAGTTCTCAGAAACATAGAGCTAAGTTCTCAGAAACGTAGGGGTGGTCACCCCACAAATCAGAGGTTGCATACAGCTAAGTTCTCAGAAACATAGAGCTAAGTTCTCAGAAACGTAGGGGTGGTCACCCCACAAATCAGAGGTTGCATACAGCTAAGTTCTCAGAAACATAGAGCTAAGTTCTCAGAAACGTAGGGGTGGTCACCCCACAAATCAGAGGTTGCATACAGCTAAGTTCTCAGAAACATAGAGCTAAGTTCTCAGAAACGTAGGGGTGGTCACCCCACAAATCAGAGGTTGCATACAGCTAAGTTCTCAGAAACATAGAGCTAAGTTCTCAGAAACGTAGGGGTGGTCACCCCACAAATCAGAGGTTGCATACAGCTAAGTTCTCAGAAACATAGAGCTAAGTTCTCAGAAACGTAGGGGTGGTCACCCCACAAATCAGAGGTTGCATACAGCTAAGTTCTCAGAAACATAGAGCTAAGTTCTCAGAAACGTAGGGGTGGTCACCCCACAAATCAGAGGTTGCATACAGCTAAGTTCTCAGAAACATAGAGCTAAGTTCTCAGAAACGTAGGGGTGGTCACCCCACAAATCAGAGGTTGCATACAGCTAAGTTCTCAGAAACATAGAGCTAAGTTCTCAGAAACGTAGGGGTGGTCACCCCACAAATCAGAGGTTGCATACAGCTAAGTTCTCAACAGCTAAGTTCTCAGAAACATAGGGGGTGGTCACCCCACAAACCAGAGGTTGCATAGTTCTCAGAAACATAGAGCTAAGTTCTCAGAAACGTAGGGGTGGTCACCCCACAAATCAGAGGTTGCATACAGCTAAGTTCTCAACAGCTTAGTTCTCGGAAACGTAGGGGTGGTCACCCCACAAACCAGAGGTTGCATACAGCTAAGTTCTCAGAAACATAGAGCTAAGTTCTCAGAAACGTAGGGGTGGTCACCCCACAAATCAGAGGTTGCATACAGCTAAGTTCTCAACAGCTAAGTTCTCAGAAACATAGGAGGTGGTCACCCCACAAACCAGAGGTAAGTTCTCAGAAACATAGAGCTAAGTTCTCAGAAACGTAGGGGTGGTCACCCCACAAATCAGAGGTTGCATACAGCTAAGTTCTCAACAGCTTAGTTCTCGGAAACGTAGGGGTGGTCACCCCACAAACCAGAGGTTGCATACAGCTAAGTTCTCAGAAACATAGAGCTAAGTTCTCAGAAACGTAGGGGTGGTCACCCCACAAATCAGAGGTTGCATACAGCTAAGTTCTCAGAAACATAGAGCTAAGTTCTCAGAAACGTAGGGGTGGTCACCCCACAAATCAGAGGTTGCATACAGCTAAGTTCTCAGAAACATAGAGCTAAGTTCTCAGAAACGTAGGGGTGGTCACCCCACAAATCAGAGGTTGCATACAGCTAAGTTCTCAGAAACATAGAGCTAAGTTCTCAGAAACGTAGGGGTGGTCACCCCACAAATCAGAGGTTGCATACAGCTAAGTTCTCAGAAACATAGAGCTAAGTTCTCAGAAACGTAGGGGTGGTCACCCCACAAATCAGAGGTTGCATACAGCTAAGTTCTCAGAAACATAGAGCTAAGTTCTCAGAAACGTAGGGGTGGTCACCCCACAAATCAGAGGTTGCATACAGCTAAGTTCTCAGAAACATAGAGCTAAGTTCTCAGAAACGTAGGGGGTGGTCACCCCACAAATCAGAGGTTGCATACAGCTAAGTTCTCAGAAACATAGAGCTAAGTTCTCAGAAACGTAGGGGGTGGTCACCCCGCAAATCAGAGGTTGCATACATTTGTTCCGCTGCCGGGGTGCGGTTCTAAATGCTTCAAGGGGGGCCGGGCTGGCCCCCGCTGAAAGACTACAGGGGGAGGGTGGTGGAGGAGTCAGCGTCTACATGAGGTCGTCGTCGTCCTGGTCGGGAAGGGCGCTGGTGGCGGCGTTGCGGGCGTCCGCGTCCAATTGCGCCTTCAGAGCGTCGCTCATCGTAACCACGTCGTCTTTCTGCGGGGGTGGTTTCGGGTGTGAGATCGTGAGTTGTAGAGCTTCCACAGTATTCAGAAGACCAGATATGTTAGAGCCTCGGGTTGACAGTGTTGGGAATGGTTCCAGGAATGGTAAAAGAGCGTGGTGCTTGCACCACCGGGTGCCACGTTTCGGATGCGAGATC
The DNA here is from genome assembly GCA_030068145.1 of Diplonema papillatum. Lineage (NCBI taxonomy): Eukaryota > Euglenozoa > Diplonemea > Diplonemida > Diplonemidae > Diplonema > Diplonema papillatum. The sequence continues at coordinate 15,022 of JAPJBO010000684.1, forward strand.
AGAGTCTTCTACTTCCAGGTCCGTGAACGCCTCTACCTGAGGGAAGGTCGCATCTAGGCCCTTGAACGCCAGTTCCCTAAGGGGCAGCTTTCCACTTCCAGGCCCAGTTTCCTATGAAAGTCTTCTACTTCCAGCACCCTTGATCAACCGCAGTTGAGCCAAGGGGTGCAGGTGTTTTGCCTTTCCGATTGCTCGGGATTTTCGATTATCTTCATGACCATGAATCGAATCGGTTTCCAATCTGTTTGAAAGTCGGTTCCGCATTCCATCCACTTAGCATCGCCCGAACTTTGCTTCACCAGAACTTAGCTTCGCCCGACTATACTGTTCCCCGAACTGTAACTGCTGCCTCCAGTCTCGCCGTGCGCCGGTCTTGACCGTGCGCACATCGATCCATCCAGAATTGTAATATTTGGGATGAATCCTGCTGAATGCGGCGCACTGCAAAAGAGGAGGTGGCACGAGAACTGTAACTGCTGCCTCTAGTCTCGCCGTGCGCCGGTCTTTACCGTGCGCACATCGATCCATCCAGAATTGTAATAGTTGGGATGAATCCTGCTGAATGTGGAGCACTGCAAAAGAGGAGGTGGCAGGACTCACACTGGATTGCCGCCTGTTGTTGACAGAAAAACATACACGGAGGTTGATTTCTCCGACGAAGGTGAGGTTGTTGTCGTTGGCGAGCTTCTTCGCGAGCCAGAGGAACGGCTTCTCGAAGTGGTAGTTCGACTTCGCGCTGATGTCGTAGTATTGCAGGTTCTTCTTCCTGTGGAAGGTGATCATCTTGATCTTCACGGTGCGCTCCATCACGTCCACCTTGTTGCCGACGAGAACGATGGGGATGTTCTCACACACTCTCACAACGTCCCGGTACCAGTTCGGCACGTTCTTGTACGTTTGACGCGACGTAACATCGAACATGATGATCCCGCAGTTGCCGTTGATGTAGTATCCATCTCTGTGTGTGGTGAGTGTATGTGCGTGTCGAATTAATCAGTCAGTCTTGAGGCAACAACTGATCTGTTCACCAGTTTCAGCTGCGTCGGCTGCCCAAGGTGGTAGAAATTGTGGACCGACCCTTCAGCGAGGGCCCTTTGGATGGGGAATTTCAGTCCTGTTCCGGTGCGAGCACAACTTGGTTTCGTTGAGTATTCCTTCCTTCATTCGTTTGTTAGCGTTTATTGTGGATTAGAAGGTCGATATCTTAAAGTCTCCGGCTGACCGTAGAGGCTTGGGGTTGAGAGGGTTGAAAACACTGTGTGTGTGACACCAAACGTGAAGACGGGGGTTTGCCTCGACGCTTGCTTTTCGTGTTGTTCTGCAGATGCTTTAAGCTATATGAGTGCCAACATCCTAACCGTCGAAAAAACAGCCAGGTGGGGCGGGTACGACTTGCCCACCGGAACCTCTCCGCAAGACTAATTAGGCGGAGCTGCTGCTCTACCCGAAAGTGCATGCTAATCCATGTGGTTCATGTACTCAAAAGGACTCAATGCTCTGGCTGGTAGTGCTCACCTGTCTTCATGGCACTTGCACTTTAAAGAACGCAATGCTCGACCTGCTCACCTGCCTTCATGGCACTTTCACTTTACAGAACACAATGCTCTACCTGGCTGCCCTGGCATCACAAGACGGCCCAGGTTAGATCATGGAACAGCTTGTATTCGGACCCAAGGTGCGGGAACGATGAAGAGCATACCTAAGTCCACCGTACTTCTCCTGTCCCGCTGTGTCCCACACGTTGAAGCAGATCACACCGCGCGAGGTGGGGAACTTGAGCGGATGCACCTGAGGATGAAGAGAATTTTCAGGGTTTGGAGTGTGGGACTCATTTGCAAATGACTCCTTCCCCCCCCACTAACGCAACAAGTGAAATAACCCCTTGTCAATACCACCCAACGACTGCGACGCACGTGCGAAATGTCGGACGTCTGCCACCAGCATGCGTGACTCAGCCGTGTGTTAAAGGTGGGATGAGAGGCATCGGCTCACTCTGCCAAAGGACCACACCACTAACGCAACAAGTAACTGCCCCCGACTGTAGTAGTTGAGAAAGGTGCAAACTTGGAGACTGCTACAGTAGTCCGGCACGAGACTTGGGCACGTGCTTCGCGTAGGGCAGGTGGGCCTGTGACCCGCTTTGAGAACCCTGGAGTCCGGCATGTGTGCCGTTTACGGGATACATGTCGGCTTCCTACTCATGGGGGACCAAGGTACAGGGTAGGCACTCTCAAACCTCAAAACCGGACCAACCACTAACGCAACAAGTGAAATATTGCCTGTCCATCCCATAGACCGGGGTTGGTTTGGGTTAGAATGCAAAGAATCGGTGGCGAGAATCTGTGGTAGACCGAAGGATACAGCTCCAGGCAATTCAATGCAGTTCAGGAGGATAGAGATGGGCTGGCTTTAGAAATGTGCGATTGAGACCCCCCCGGAACCAACTGAGAGTCGCTGTGAACTTCTGCAAAATGCCGGAACGAAAGAGTTCCTTCGCACCAAAGGAAAATAGTCTCAGGTGAAGCTTGCATCACCTGAACTGCCACGGCAAAAATAAGTAGCGCGGGCAGCGGCTTCACCAGCTTCCATGTCGCAAGACAACAATTGTGTGAGGGGCAACTGTAGATGCGGCTGCTTCATGAGGAGGTGCACGGTGAGCGAGCCACAGATCTTTCGTGCAGACGTTTTGCGGGTGGTCTCGCGGTGTTGTGCGCTCTGCGTATTGCGCACACACACGGCTTTCGAACGGCGGGCCTCCTTGGCAGCACAAACTTACAGAGAGAGTGAGAGAGACAAGTTAGAGTGCAGGGACCATCTCTCCGGGGAGTATCCGGTCGCCCCACTACTTACAATTGTAGCCAACGGTGCGGTCGCTGGGGGATCAAAGACTCGGCTTTGCAGGCGGTGCCGATCACAACGAAGTAGACTGCATCTGCACACAGCCTACGTGTGTCATGCATCCCGGAAAAAACTCACAAGTGCCCGTGAATGCATGTGTGCGCGTATTGTAGTCTTGTTTTTAGAGTTAAAGTTCGCTTGAAATTCCGGGGGTTTAGGGTCTCCGTGTGACCGTTGTTAAATGGGTTCTCTTAGAGCAAGAAAGGGCTATATGGTTATGGGTTGTGTATTTGGTGCACGCTTTTGTTATGGGTTATGGCTAGCCATGTCCGGTACTGTTTGTGGCCGACACCAAGTACGTTCCTTCGTGGAGGGTAGTCTTGGGCCCCCCATGTTCCACAAGTTCGTACGGGATGCCTCCCTATAAGGGAGCACGACCACGACCGTGTGAGGGGGTGTGTGTATATGCCATACCTCGACTCCGATCGTCGGGATGTACTTTTTCTCGAACTCGCCGCTTTGATGACGCTTCACGAACGTGGTCTTGCCCGTGCCACCATCTCCGACCAACACGAGCTTGAAGGTCGCCACCGGAGCTGCCTGAGGAGCCGCCATTATTTCCCCTCTCTGATTCACGCCAGTTCCTTGTCGCTTTTGGTCCCGCCTGGCTTTCTTTTCTGCGCAGTCGACTTTTTGTTGGTGTTTTGTTGTGTTTGCTTTTTTTTTACCTGACGGCAGTTCGTGCTCAAACGCTGCTGGTGTTCTGCAGAGGTTGAACGGCCACCTCTGCAGCGACTGCGGCAGCAATCCATGAGCTCTGATTACCTCCTCCCAGCGCACCGGACACCCTGGCGGTGCTCTTCAACCCCCCTTCGGTTTGCAACTCATCAGACCCTGCAACGGACATGAAGCGCGCAGACAACCTCCTACGCTACTACACTACTGCCTGTGGAAAGGTGTACGCCCGGTACGACGTGCTCAGCGCACTAAAACGGTCATTTTTGAATCACGCGCTCGTGTGGGAGAAGCGGGTAACGCTCTGCCGGATCCCCCCCGTGCGCAGGAGCTTCTACTTCCCCCCTTCATCTGAGTCAGGCACGCAGGAGATTTGCGTGGCAGGACGCCGGGGTTTCTGCACGCTTGTTATCAGCGCAGCAAGAGCGAAGTCTCGGAGGCGTCCGTGTGCCAGCACAGGTAGTGCTTTGTGTAACCACACACGGAAGAGTCCATAGGGCCCCCGGACCCCCCCTCCGTGGAAGCCTGATGCTAAGTTTGGCGTGTGGTGGCAAGTCGGGGGCGGGTCTTCACTTCGGCAAAGTGAAGATTGCCGACACGGACTCTTCCTGCGTGGCTGCTGGATCAGACCTCTTACAGAGCGTTGGCCGTGCTGGCATGTGTGAACACTTGCGTGTGTGGTGACACAAAGCACTAGCTGTGCTGGCACTCAGACGCCTCCGAGACGTCGCTCTTGCCGTGCTGTTACAGAGCGTTGGCCGTGCTGGCATGTGTACCACTCGGGTACGGCCCCCGAACTTACAAGGTGGAGTCCAGCCTTAGAAGCTGGAGTCAAAGCTGGAGTTCAAAAAGCGGGTGGCACACCCCGCTTTTCGGGTGTGGATCTACACGTGTTTTGGTTGTAGCACACCCGCTTTCGGGTGTGACGCGGGCACACCTTCGTTAACGCCAGCCTCTGAGGGCGGACCTCACCGTGTAGCATCAGGAAAATTGATATCTGAGGAATCCACGAATCCGCTGCACAGGTCGGGGCGCAGCACAGCTAGTGGTGGGTGTCGATGAACAGCGAGTCCGGAAACCGGCCACGCAGCCAGTGCTCTGTGGCAGTAGACTCTCAGACGGTAACGGTGCAGAAACGAAAGGTATTGAAGAACAGTCTTCTCTGGTGTCATCTCCGGCTGCACCAGGGGTTGTCATGTACGGAAGAAACGAAGAGAAAAAAAGAAGCGGGGTGGCAAGCGGCAAATACAAAGAAGGGCAAAGAAAAGTGCTAATACACGGGAGCTGGCACGTGCACGTTTTCTCGTAAAAATAAAAAAGGGCTAGCTATGAGGCTGAAGACGCTGGGGGGGGAGGATCTCCCTTTGTGTTGCCGTCGATCCTTTGTTTCAGTTTTGAGAATTATATTCGTGCGCGCGTGTGTAGTCTTTTTGAGGCGGGTTACAACACGAAACGCTCTTTTCCATAATGACAAACGCAGTTTGCTACCAAGCAAACTTTGAAAGAGACGCCTGCAAAAAAAAAAAAAAAAAAAAAAAAAAACATGGCTATTTGAGCACAGGCTATCCCTTTCGGAGAACGGTCCCAGCGAAAAAGCTAGGTCGAGGGGCCGAACACTGTTGGGGATAATGAAAAGGAGAGGAATGGGGGGTCGGAATGGATTGGGATTGCAAGACCTTGCTCGAACACCGCACTGGTCCTGTCTGCACCGTGTTTCGATCCTTGAAGTCACGGACACGTAAGGCGGACCATCATCAGGCGAAACCTGAGACAGGACAGCGGTGCGAGTCTGGTATGCCAAGTGGCTGTCCAGGGGATGGAAAGAAGGCCCCTGACGGTGCGTCTTTATAGTTTTTGAGCGCTGTCCCCAGCGGTCCAGAGTGTACACTTCCCATTAGCAACACCACTGACCTGTCACGGCGGGGCAGCAAAGTGAAGTAGCCTCGCCGTGTGCTTTAGCACGCTCGAAGAATGCCTAAACTCGACAATGAACGCAATTCGTGATTAAGCCTGTGGCAGCACCCGCGCCTGGATCGCCTTCTTCCGCGGCTGAGAAGCCGCTCAAAGCAATATGTTGTCCCCAGGGTCCTGAGTCGGAACGTCGCCAAGTGCGGTCGCACTATCTCTCTGCTAGCGGGCGAAAGATAGCAACGGGTTTCGAGCTAGCGACGGGGTGAACAAACTTGTAGTAATGTTGGTACTCGGAATAGGATCAATCTTGAAACCAAACTTCGTTGACCGCATTACCCTGAATGCAAATCCTCGACACAGTTTAAGCCGGGCACCCAATGGGCTTTGCACACGAAAGTCCTAACTGAGCAGCTCAAGTCGGGACCCGCGTGGAGTGCAAATTCCCGACAGGCGCTTCGTTTTGTTTGTGCGTGTCGGCTGATTTGTCCCACTTGTTTCTACCCCCTTCTCTTCTCAGGAATTTTTAACCAGCCCCAAAAACGCGCTGTGCCTACGTCTTTTCAGCCCACAATACCCGCAAGATTGTCAGTACTGGAGAGAAAGACACTTCGTTCCTTCGATGCGGTGCGGGTGTGCTGTTGGGACGAGGCTTCGCTTCCGAGCAGGGGAGCGAAGCCCTTTAACACGGCCTCCTCCCCTGCCTGGCCAGGGGATGAACTAATAGCCGCGCACAGCCGAAAGCACGCGATTGAAGTCAATCCATTGCCAACTGGCATGCGAGTGGAGGCCATCGCTCCTTGACAGGCAACCCGTGTTGCCTACCCCAACAGCTTTCCTCCTCATCGTCTTGCATCCGAGTTGTCGGCAGGCACAGTCATGTAGCGACTCTGGAACTCAAACTTCTGGTATACAGAGTAGCAGAGATCGAAATAGCCGATACAAAGTTTGTCTGTTCAACTGGCAGCAGGAGCGGTGGCATGGAATCTCGCCTGCCGGCACGGATACTGGACTGGACACGATGCTCAAGCGATTGTCCATAGATGGCCGCGAACCGGTGTCGCATACCTATGCATCGAAGCTTGTGGCCAGCCTTGGAAGTTGTTTTTTGTGCTGGATAGAACACAGCAGCGAGCCTTGGCCGAAATGCAAATCAATTGCATCATTTCGCTTTCTACGATGCAAGCTCGCTTTAAAACCTCGGGGGGTTAGAGTCTCCGGTGACTTTCAGCAATAGGAATATCGTTTACACACCGCGTGCTCTTGAGGGTGGTGTTTACACGAGGTACAAGCATCGGTGTGCACCTTGGTTGATCGTTGTCCGTTTCGGTCACTATCCAGATGCCTATTATGTAGGCCCTCCTCGTAGGTAGGTTACGTTCTGTCTCCTTTGACGGAAAGAATACTCGGTAGGCGCCGCCCGGTGCTTATTTCGACGGACCCAGCTCAAATGGCTTCTTTAGCGAGGGAAGAAAAATGGTTCAGGAAAAATGGGCGGCCACTCCAATTTCGTTTTTTAGCCGTACAGCTTCTCACTTGTCGCTGTGAAGCAGTGCTTCGTCGGATGAGTTTCCGCTACTAGCTGGTCGATCACGGGGAAGGTATTCACAGTTCCACAAAAGGGCGGTGCGAACCCACTCGACGGTTGCTTCGAACGGATTGTCACGACAGAGTTGGTGGCAGAAGAGAGAAAACCAGTGCAAAGTTTGTGTAGAAAAGAACGCTGGGTATTGGTTGCTCTTCGAAATAATGGAAAGGGATCGATGGCCGTTTTTTTTTCTCCCGTTCTCGGGGTAAAGAGAGAAAACGTCACCGTGCAGGGGGTTTATGAGACAGGAAGGGAGCTCGAAAAGGCGGTTCAGGCAGTGCGAGGAGCCGAAAAGGCTTTCTTGAAGAACAATGGGTTGTTCCTTTTCTCAGTATCGAAACTATGGCTGGCTCGTTTTGTGTTTTCCCCCCTTTTCGCTTGCTTCAAATGCTTCTCAAGGGCGGTTTCCGAGACACGCAATGCGGGCTTTGCGAGACGGATCGCAGTTGGATTCCTTTCAGTAAAACCTCTTCCCAAGATACGTGGTATTACTGATGGTGGACTTCGTTGTCGAAACTGTCTTTTCCATGGGGGGAAGAACGGTAGTAGTTTGAGGTTTATGTGCGAGACTATGTAGGATGGTACAGTAGTCATGATGGAGAGAGACCTGATTTTCATTGCTGATCGTTAGGTGACGAGCTTTTTTTCTCCCCCACATTTCATGTTTGATACAAAGAAAATGGTTTAGTTTTGCGTGAGACTGCGAGTCTCGCGGCTTATAATGAACTGTATGCCCTGAAATATCCTATAAACCTACGGTGTCCCACGGGTCATGAGAGTACCATTGTTTTTTTCTTTTTGTAGAACGTGCAAAATGCAGCTCTTTCGGTCTCGACCATGCGCGCCAGCGAGGGTGAGGAAAAGTTAGCACTTCACGCCCGACTGAAATATTAGAATCTCTCTACTGGTAGCTTCGTTATGCATCATGGTGTCGAATAGAAAGTGACGGCATTCTTCGCAAGCTAGGGGAGCAAAGAACGGTGCCGGGTTCTATGTAACAAGTAAAGAACCGAAGTTCGGAGCAAAAAGAGACGAAAGAAGCGCTGGTTGCCCTATTTTCATTTATATCATATACTTTTTTTGCAGAAATACTTCGGGCCCGGGGGAAAGCAACGGCTACTGTGCATCTACTTTATTTCGTATTTCTTTCTGTTTCGTTTCGTTGGTTGCGTTCTCTCCGGCGGTCTTCTCACGTCGGCGGGCTAGTTTCAGGTCCGTTGGAAACGCAGCGTGTGTTATTCTCGGGTGTGACGACGGAGAAATAGCTGTGGCCACCGGTGTACCAAGCCCGGCTGACGTCCTGTAGTCAGCGCATTATTCTACTTAACAGCAAGGGAGGTGACGCGGTCTTACGTTGGCTGCGGCTTTCTGAAACTGGAAAGCACAGCAGGAGCACTTTCCAGTCTCAGTTGCTGCCCGAGGCGTGCTATAACTGGGCACGTCGGAACCTCATGGCCGAAGTTCTCGTGTGGCTCCCGCACACCTCAAGAGTCGTTGCTCACAACATCATCATCACAGCTGGTGCAGACCAACAGGGGAACCGGAGTTTTGATGATGCTGGCATCAAGTCTTCTTCGGATGTCAGAACGTGCGTGGAATGGTCGTGCCTGTATCGTGTCCTACTGCATCGGTCTCTTAGGCGAAACACGTCGGTTTATGTTTATTCTTCTAGTTCTTCTAGGCACTGCCTGACGTCTGTAGTAATTAGAGGGGGGGCGTCATAGGTGCACGGGTATTGATTGCAGGACCGCGAGCAGGAACCGTGCCATTTCTGTGGAAGATGAAAGATCATCATCAGTAAGCATGGGGAGCATACGTTCACGGTAAACCTTCGAAGCTGCTGAACTTATATATTTGCGCAAAAAAGAGCGTGCGCACAGCACACCCACTTTTCGGGTGTGACGACGGAGAAATACGCGACAAACCACACCCGAAAAGCGGATGCCCGAGTTGTTTCTGTACAACAACGGCGCGCGGAAAAGTATGACAATCTTCTCAAGGAGGGGAGGGTGGGTTGGTGAACCTCGTTGTTCTAGGACAATGGCAGACTCATTCTCCGCTTGTCGATGGTCCGAAGAACGGTCGACGAGGTGTCAGGGGAGCAATTCCAAACGTAAATAGTTACTCGGGCACGAAGACAAACTCGTTCGGGTACGAACGACAACCTCGTCTTCCGATGACCGCGAGGGCAGGACAACGACGACTGAAATGGTTCAGAGTTGTCGTGGGCGGAGGTGTGCATGGTGCTCGACGATGGTTCCATGAAAGGGATGACGAGGTGAGTCGGTTGCAGATTTCGACCGCCGTGCTAAACTAAACACCTGCGAGGCAGCCTTTCCTTCCATCCTTTGAACGGAGAGGAAAAGGCAAGATTTACTGGGCGTTGCGCTCGTGCCACGTACGGTTGTTCGCACAAGAGGGCTCGATGTGTCAGAGAGTGGGCCTATGTCAATTCCAAACGCAAGTGACCAGTGGACTTCATTGCTCGGGCACAACGACGAACTCGTCTTCCGATGACCGCGAGGGTAGGACGACGAAGTCGTCGTTGTCCTGCGCGCGGCTGGCGACGGAGGGAGCCGTCGGTTGCTGCACGAGGAACGGGGAGTTGTCGGAGGCGGGGTTGTGTCCCTGGTGGCCCCTCGGGCTCGACGACCACGATTCGTCGGCTCGCTCCAGCCCGCCGTGCGCGAAGACGGCGAAGTCATCGCGTTCCGAAGGGGAAAACACGCTCGTGAACGTGTCGGTCCGGGGCATGCTGGGCATGCCAGCGTACCTCGACAGCTCCTTCAAGCCCCACGTTCTCCGGCCCCCTCCTTTCGGGGTCGCCGCTTCGCTGGCCGGTGGGCTCGCACCGACGCTATCGAGTGTCGCAGACGACCCGTGCACCCACGGTGATACAACCGGGATTGACGGTCTACCCGTTTGTTGTTCACGCGAGTCTCCCCTCCACGAGTCCACGCTCGGCTGCTTGAACAACCCGTCTAGGGACGCGGTGCTGGGGACGGGGCCCACGGCGGGGTAGAAGCTTTCGTACGGCGTCGGGCGGGGGAGGCCGTAGTGCGCGGGTCGCTTCGGCGGCTTGTTACTCGACTTCGCGCGCCCGGCGGCGACTGGTCTGAACAGGACTTCTTTGCCGCCCGGCTTGCCTTCGCACTTTTTCTCGACGGGCGAGGCGCCCGCATCCAACGGATCCGAGGCCACCCGGACGGCTCTCACGCTCCCCCCTGCAGACTGGCTGCCATTTCCATCCTCGTCTTCCGGTGCCTTCCCCACGTCTCTCCTGCGGTCGGTACGGCTCGGCTCCGGTTCGATGAGTTCGTGCGCGGCGTCCCTTGCGCCGGGTGGTGTCCCGGGTTCTTCTGCTCCGCCCGCCTCGTCCGCCTGCCGGTGCGCGCTCGCCGGCGTCGGCTCGATCAACCCGCTCGACTGACTCGATGCCCCGCAACTCCGCTTACCCTCATCCCCCGAGCCGGCCCGGGCCCCGCCCTCCGCCGCGTGCTCCCCCGGAACGCCGCGGGCTTCCCGGCACGCGGGCTGCTCGCCGGGTTGCCCCCCGAGACCCGGGCAGGTCGCCTGGTAGGGTGGAGGTGACGGGGAGGTGTCCGCCGGTTCTTCGTTGGAAGGGCACGGGCTGTTCACCGGCGGCGTCGATCCGAGGGGCGACCGCGTCGTGTGGGAGGGGGCCGGGTGGTTCTTCGCGCCGCTCCCGACGTCGGACGAGGCGAGGGGGTCCTGGAAGAGCCTGCGGGGCGGGATGGAGTGGGTCGACAGGGTGCTCGACACCAGAGGTGATACGGGCGACGACACCGCGAGGGAGCCTTGGAGCTTTTTGCTCCGCACCCGCGCCTTCCAGCGGCGGAGGCAGCGCCTGATGAGGAGCAAGCTCGCTTTGCTGTACTTTTTCGCGGGCTTGGGCGTCGGGCTCTTCAGGTGTCTGTTCGACGTGTTTGGCGACCGGGCGACGGCCCTGTCTTCGAAGCTAGCAAAAACCTCGTCGAACGACGCGAACGAGGCCCAGGACTCCCTGGCCCGTGTATCCAGGTCGCCCAGGAAATTGTCCGTGAGGGTTTTCGGGACGCCGTCGAAGGCGTCTCCGCTTTTCAGGGGGACGGTTGATTGTTGCGATGGGTTGCTGGGGGAGTAGGTGGTCGATCGTTCGTCCAGGGAGCCGAACGAAGGGAACTCGATCCGGTACCCTGCTTTGAAAGGCCCGGCGGGTGTGTCAGTCTCCTCCCGGGCAACAGCGACGTCTTGCGCGGCGGAGGCGAGGGTCAGGAACCCGATCAACGCTGCGTTGCACCGGTCTTCCCGCTCTTCCACCTGGATCGCGTTTCTTTCCCTTTCCTCGTCAAGGCACGCGTCGTACGTCGCGCCCAAGCCGACCTCATCGAACCGGTCTGCCCGCGACTCCGCCAGGCTGTCCCCGCTCCCCCCCAGCGGCTGCCCAGCATCCGACGGCAGCGAGGATGCATTCGCATCATCACTATCAGTCCCGGTGGCCGGCTGGTCAGAGTTTCTCTCCAACGCCGCAGGACTGTCGCATCGAGCGACTCCCGAGACTACCGCAAGTTCTTCGCCAGCACTTGTCGTCGCCGGCAGTTCAGACGGATCGGCTTCCGACGGCGGCGAGGATGCATTCGCATCATCACCTTTGGTTCCAGTGGCCGGCTGGTCAGGGCACCCCTCCAATGCCGCAGGCCTGTCGCATCGAGCGACTCCCGCCACCGCCTCGGGTTCTTCCCCCAGACTCGTCGTCGCCGGCATTTCCGACGCGTCATCGGCTTCGGCCTCCGGTCCCGCTTGCTGCCCGGTAGAGATGGGGCTCCCTGCCGGCGGCTCTGCAAGGCTGGCGGACCGGATGCCCGATGCGGAACACTCGTCGGAGGCTGTCACGTCGCGCTCGGTCACGTTGCTCTCCGGCGCTTCGGACGCGTGATTGGCTTCCGAGTCCGATTGCCGTCCGGAAATAGCTTCGGCTGGCTGTTCTGCGAGGCTGTCGGGTGGAGGGACTTTCGACCCGGAACGCTCGCCAGAGCCTATCGCGTCGAGCTCGCTCGCATTCTTCTGCGGCGCTTCGGACGCGGTGGCGGCTTCGGCTTCCGAGTCCGCGTGCCGGTTGGGAATGATTCTGGCTGGCGGTTCTGCGAGGCTGTCGGGTGCGGGTACCTCTCGTCCGGAACACTGGTCGGAGGGTTGCGTACCGCGCGGGTCTCCCGCGTCTGGTCGGGCCTCAGCGGCGTCGGGTGCTTGATCAGCGCGCGGGCCGTCTTCGTGGTCGCGTGCAACGCCTTCGTCGGCGGCTTCCATCTTTGCTGCCGCTTCTGCGTGCTTGCAACCGTTCCCGTCGGCACGTTCTAAAGTGTTCTCGTCAACACGTTCTAGATTGCTCTCGTCGGCACCTTTTAGAGTGTTCTCGTCAACACGTTCTACAGTATTCTCGTCACGTTCGAGAGTGCTCTCATCGCCAGACTCCTCTGAAACGTCGCCCACCGCCACTTCTGCGCACGGGTGCCTGCCGTTGCCGGGTTCGACGACTGCATCGGTGCCCATTTCTGCAGCTTCGCCCGCGGATGCTTGCGGGTCGTCGGCACTGCCCACGATGGCATTGTGACCTTGGTCTTCTGTTTCCCGCGACCCATCGGCTGCCGTGTCCTCGTCCTCACGCGGGAGCTCGTTGCCGACCCGCTTCTCCGGAAGGTCTTTCGTGCCGATTTCTTCGCGCGAGTTTCTGCCGTGGGCACCTTCTTCATCGTTGTTAGTCGCCTTCTGCGGGCCGCCGTGCAGTTCGCACGGGTGCTTCGCGACGGCATGCTTGTCAGCAGCTGTGTGTTCGGACTCGGGCGAAACGTCGTCAACTGCAAATGCAAGTTCTTCGCGTGGGTGCTTCGCGACGGCATCCTTGACGGCAGCTGTATGTTCGGACTCGGGCGGAACGTCGCCAACTGCAACTGCAAGCGGGTGCTTCGCGACGGCATCCTTGACGGCAGCTGTGTCTTCGGACTCGTGCGAAACGTCGCCAACTGCAACTGCAAGCTCTTTGCCTATGTCCGAGCGATCGGCACCTTCGCTGCCGTCTTCAGTCGCCTTCTGTGGACCCGCTTCTCCGTGCGGGTGTCTGGCGGTGTCCTCGTCGTTGCTTCTGGAACCGGTCTTGCCCGAGACGTCTTCCGCTGATAATTCTTCACACGGGTGCTCGCCATTGTCGTCGGGCGACTTCGCTGGACCCTTGCCCGGTGTTGCTGTTGCTACTTGTGCATGGGTGTTCATTTCGTCCTCTTTTTCAGCGGTTTCGTCGGCATCGGTCGCCTTCTCCGGACCGTTGTTCCCAGCTGCCTGTCTATGGGCATCCGTGTCACTGCAGGTTTCAACGTTATCCTCGGAGTTTTTGTCTTCTTCGTTTTCGTCGTCGGCATCGGTCGCCTGTTCGAGCTCGTCGGTGGCAGCTCCGTCCTTGCGCGGGTGTTTGTCTCTGTCCTCGTCGTCTCCACCTTCGTCACCGTCTTTGCGAGGTTGGCCAGCCTGATCACCGGATCCTCTATCGCGGGTCGGTTCGGAATCAGCTGCGCGGTCTTTCTCGTGCGCCCGGCTATCCCGTCCTTTCTCGGCAGAGCCGGCGCCTTCGCCTGCTTCTCCTTCCGCTTGGCAAGCCACCGCGGCGCGAGGTTTGTCGCTGAAGCGACTGCAGTCTTGCGCCCCGGCTTCCCTGTTGAAGACGACCAGCTGCCACGACGCTGGACCTTTGACCCCAGTCGAATTGTCAGCGGACGCCCCTATCGAAGAGGTCGGTGACTTCCCGCCGAGAAGCTTGCGGGGCGGCGCGCTGAGCCGGCAGATTTGCTGCAGCATCAGGGACGTAGCGGGTGCCGTCGGTTCCACGCTGCTGGTTACGGCTTGCTTGATCCCGCACGTTGCGCTGGCGGAAGGCAAACTCCACCGAAGCCCCTTTACCCCCAATGAGCTGAAGCAGCGGTTGGTGGAGAAGTCCGAGTGGACGACGAGCGCTCGCGACGCGGGCTCGCCGGTTCGCTCTCTGAGGGGATCCAACAGCGGAACGCTGCTTTGGTTGGGCGCGGACCTGTCCGGTCGCTTCGGGGGCACCTTCTCCGAGTTTCGCTGTCTTCTACCGCGATTCGACTTACCCCTGCCGTGCGCGATGACGTAAGAATGGCACTTCTGGCGCGACCACCACTGCTTGAACGTAAGCACGGCAAGGAGGAAGATAGCCCCGAGATGAGCTAGAATCTGGGTTACAACGCACATCGTCGGGATTAAAAATGAGGTATTTTCCTCCTCTCCACCCCTCACCCACCTCCTCCCCAATTGGCTTCAGCCTGTTTGGAGTGACGTGGTTTTCCCTGTGCAGAAAGTGATCAATAGGTATTCGTACTTCGGAAGCGGTTCATCGAACAACACTTGACAAAACGGCAACGCGCTCCGAACTTGTTTTGCGGCCAAGCACCGCGACTACGTCTCGTTTTCTCCTGTGTCATCTTCAGGACGAAACCGTGTCGTTTGGCTGTCGGATAGGTTTGATGTGTATAAGCCTATCTGAACTTGCAGCACTACACCTGCATCATATGTAGTACATATCCGCCTGTCTTGGGCACTGTGTGAGTTGTGTCGCTACGGTGACTCGGACAGACGAATCGAAAGGTTGCCCGAGCGGGAACATGAGATGGTTAGGTTCGGGACAACGTCCCGTAGTGTGGGACATACGGACAGGGGTGAAGAGCATTGAGTTCTAGTGGAGAGCAGGTGTTCGCTGCGACCTTGCCTACGCGTAAAATCCACCTGGTGGCATTTCGGACTAAACAGACGGCCAATCAGCAGTTGAGTGTCGCTTGAAAATCTAATCTTTCAGACTGCGTCCGACTCTTGATTCGATGGTGATTGGCTTGCTGATTATTGTTGATCGAGTTGAATCGGTTTGAATGAGAATGTGGCGGCGGGGAAGACTTCCAAAACCTGCTTGCTGCCAAAGAGTTACTCAATTCTTCAACCTGCTACTCCAACATGCACACCCCAGTCAGTCAGCAGAGTCCGGTCCTCTTTTTGTTTTTAGAGTTAAAGTTTTTGACAGTCACGGGTCTTTCATTAAACTGCACCCGAAACAACTTACAACGAGAGCCTCTTCAGCGAGGCCGAGGAATTCCCCCGGGGCCGGGTTTTTGAGTACTGTCATCGGGCAGGGTATTCCGAGGCTAGGTATGAAAATAGCTATAACGAACCAACCCCACTTTTACAGGGTAGTCCCTGGTTCTACGTTGTTCGATCGGACAGTGCCGATGGTACCATGATCATGGCTGAACGACTCTAAGCCAGAACCCAGTCTAGAGAAATGCGTGAGTTACTCAGGGCACATCGGCCACGACTAGCTTCGGTGAACGCTTCCAAATTCACACCCAGATCCGTGTACCGGGTCTAAACGAGTCCGGATCGACCGGCGGGCGTAACGCACTGATCAGCCTTGTTTTTCGGAAGGTTTGAGCCTTATGGTTGCTACGGTTATTTCCTGGTACGGCTCCATTCGAAAGAGTGAGGTTGGATCAGGAGAAACTCGGGAGGGGAGTTGCTGTGTGCTCCTGCGGTCTTTGTGTGTTTCGTACTTGACTAACAGGTTCACCCCCCCGCACGCCAAGTCCCCTTCGGTATAAGTTCGTCCAGAACTTCTCTCACTTCGTTCACGAAGCTCTTGATCCGGATTTGGAAAAACGATGAAGAGAGAGAGACGAGTTAGAGTGGAGGGACCATCTCTCCGGGGAGTTTCCGGTCTCCTCGCTTATTTCCGTGCTGCTACGGCGGGCGAAAGTCGCTCCGGGGGCGCTGCAGGTTGTGGCCCTGCTACAGTGTGTGGCTGCGCCACAGTGGGCGCTGCAGGGGTGCTCTGGCGGCGGGTGAGCTCGCCTCGCGGGGGATTGCCGCCTTGTAGCGCTGCGGGCCCTCTTCTTCTTGCGACTGCGCGGCTTACGGCGGCGGCTAACGCCTTGATGGAAAACTTCAGCTTCCATTGAGCGAAGGGTTGAAAGCGGTGAATCCCCCATGAGTCTCTCGGGACGGAATGGAATGAATGGCTGAACCATCATGAGGCAAAATCAAAAGACGGTTCGCTTCGCGACTCTCTTTTTCTCTCATGCGCAGACATCCAAGCTAGCTTGCTCCCTCCACCACCTTGTCGCAAGGGCAGTGCGAACAGAAGTTGCCTCACACCCGCCGACCCATTCGATACATTGTATTCGCCGAACTCTTGTTACACGACGTATCTTCACGACAAGGCTGGACCCTGAGAGGCCCTCGAATTGCCCTTGGCTACCTCTGCCGGGCCTGGGTGGTGGTGTGGCCATTTTTTTGTGTTTCCGACGATCCGAATGGACGTACAGATTGGTGTCTTTCGACCTTTTGTATGCTTGTGGAGTTCAGCTTAGTACGTGCTTGTGGTGATCGGTGGGGTTCCCAAAATAAATGTTTTGTGTTATCGTATCTTCGAGCTAGACTTGATCTCGTGCATTAGCCAAGTGGCCCATTCTGTTGCTTTTCCGCTGGGCTCCTGATAGCGGACTCGCGCACAAACGGACAGCATGACTGCTGTGTTTTTTTGTTTTTCTTTTTTGATAACCCGGAAAAAATGCTTTACGCACGACCCCCGTGGACTAAGCGGAGAGTGTGGGACTACGTTCGTGGAGCTATGGTGGCCGAACGCTACCCACTAAAACAACCGGGGGCCCTTAGAGACTGCTGCTGAGGAGGCCATCCCCCGTGACTCCCCCGGAGGGGGGCTTGTCAGGCCGAGTCACGACAGCATCAGGGAGAGTGAGGTCAACCATCTCTCCCTGCTCCGCTCCTGCTCCTGGGTTTGTTTGTTTGTTTTTGCTACCGCTGATCTGATTCGCTGATGGTGATGCTGCGCTCCGAGCTACCCCTGTCAAGGGCTGACTTGCTCCCTGGCTCTTTTGCGCGCTTTGTTCCTGTGACTTGGGGTTGCCTGACCTCCCGCTCGCTCCTGGTTTCCCTCCCCCGGCAAGGGGGGGTCCTTGTTGGCATCTTGTGCCGCTGACTCCTTGGCCGTTCCGTCCGTCCTGGCCCTCTTTCATTTTCTTGGGGTCTACCACCCTCTGCACCGCCGCACTCCTTTTCCTGGCTGGCGCTGTCGCCGCCCTCTGCTGTCCCTCCCGCCCTGCCCTGGCTGACTGGCTGCCAGGATCCGCTGCTTGACGCCCTCGGGTGGGCTCAGGACTCACAGTCACCTTCACAGGTCGGGGACCCCTCAAGCTCACAGTGGGGGTGGCGGCTCCTCCTGCACCCCCAGTCCCCCTCAAACCGGACGCGTTGCCCAGACGCGACCGGCATGAGTTGCTCGCTTGAGTGGCCCCTTCCCCGCTCGGGATCGTGATCACCCCTCGCTTCCCCTCCTGCGCTTCGGCCGCCGATCCAGCGCAGTGCTGCCCATTATCTCCGCCCTGGCCAGCTAGCTGCGCCTGTCCCCCCGCTGCTTTTGGTGTTAATTTTAGTGCGGCACAACCGGGGGCCCCACCTGAGCTCCGGCCCCCGGGTGCCGCTGGGGGGGCGTACGGACCATACCTTTGAAGCGGCGGCAGTGCCGCCTCCTGCCGCCCTCCTGCTGGCCTTGCCGAGGCTGCTCGGGAAGGGTTGGAGCAACCTCGCCCCGTCGCGGCTTGGGGCACCAGGATCGCTGGGGAGACGGGGCTGCTCACCCCGCCTGCCCCCCCCTTGCTGGGTGAGTCGACCAAGATCACGCAGTCAGGGGAGCTCACCGTGGTGGATCCCTCGCCGCTTCGGTTGGAGGCTGCTCCTTGCCTCCCCGACCCCGCCGGCTTCTTCACCACCAGCTTGACGCTCTTCCCAGCCTTGGCCTCCGGCGCCCTGGCGGCCGGCTTGACGCTCGGAGTCGCGGTACCTGTGCTGGTTTTGGTGGGGGGAGGAGCTGAAGAGTGAGAAGGGGGGGCTTGGCGTGCCTTCCGCAACGCCTCCCTCCTCAGCAGGGCTCGCGCTTCCATCGCGTCGGCCTCCTGCATCGTCCTCTGCCTCCTCTGCTCCGCGTCCTTCCTACATACCTCCGCTCGCTCTGCCTCGGCCGCCTTCCGCTTCTCGTCGTTCTTGCGGATGAGCTCCGCGGCCACCGCTTGCGTGACGATTCGCTGGGCCCGCACCTCAGCAACGCGGGCTGCCTCCTTCTGCTCCGCCTCGGCCCGAAGGAGCGCAGCGGCCTCCGCTGCCTGCACTGCCTTCTGCCTGGCCTCCCTCTCCCGCTCGTCTGCGGAGGGGGCCGCACCCGGCTTGGGCGCGGGCTTCGCCGCCGGCTTTGCTGCCGGCTTGGGCGCCGGCTGCGCTCCTGCTTGTTCCTGTGCTGGGGGTGGGTTAGGGCGTACCTGTCTGTTTCCTCCCTCTGGTGGAGGTGGGTCGGAAGAGTCCGAGTCAGCACCCGCTGAGCCCGAGTCAGACGGGTCTGACCCGCTGCTCTCCTCATCCTCATCTATGGAAGCCTCCTCGCGCTCCTCTTCGCCGTCTGCTTCCGGCATCCCCGGTTCCAGCGACACCAAGGTGTTCGCCATGGCGATCCTGGAAACCGCCCTCATCACGGTGAAACTGAGCCGGTGGTAAACCAGCTGGGCGAGGGAGGGGTACGATTCCCAGTCGTACCTCCGGTGCAGCGCCGATATCAGCGCCCTCAGCTCCGGCCCCGCCGAGTCCCCCCACGCCCCGAGGGTATCCACCACGATCGGCACCAGCTCCATCGCCAGCAGGGGGGCCTCCTGCTCCACCGCTCGTGTACTTGCCACGTTTGACAGCCTCATACGCGCCCCTGGTCCCTCGGCTGCCTTCCTGCACGACCCCTTCAAGGGGAACGTGATTGCGACGTCAATCAGCCGCAGCTTCCCCCCTCGCTGGTAGGCCACATCGAGGCGGAGCCCCGTGTGCGCTGGCTGCGTGAACGGCTGCACCTGCTTGCTCGCCCAGAATGCTGGCCACCGAATTCAGTTCACGTTTCCTGCACAACGGCGCACAGACGAATTCCTGAGCAAAAGTCTTCTGTGCTCAGTTTGTGCGCAGACCTGTGTTGGCAACACTTAACCCACCCCCCCCAACCCACTCAGCCCACCCACCAACTCAAACACCCACCCCAAACCACACAACACCAAATCATCAACCACACCATCTCACACCCCCATCTCACCCACTCACACCATCAAAATGCACTGTAAACACCACAGTCAGCCAGGAGACAAAGTGAAGATTTTTCGACTTAAAATCTTCACTTTGTCTCCAAACTGGATCTTCACTTTGTATCCAAACAGGATCTTCACTTTGTACCCAGGAGACAAAGTGAAGATTTTTCGACTTAAAATCTTCACTTTGTCTCCAAACAGGATCTCATGCAGGGTCAGAACCTTGTGTCTTTTTGAAAATGGCAAAAAAAAAAAACTCCGGAAAAAAATTGGGTTTTTTGAATTTTAAAAGTTTGGAACAAACTCTACAGTAATTTTTGAGGAAGTTGAGCAATTTTTTTTTTTTCCAAAGGCTCCATCGGCCCCGCGGGAGCGTTTTAAAAAGACACAAGGTTCTGACCCTGCATGATCTTCACTTTGTATGCTGGGTACAAAGTGAAGATCTCCAAAGTGAAGATCCAGTTTGGATACAAAGTGAAGATTTTTCGACTTAAAATCTTCACTTTGTATCCAAACTGGATCTTCACTTTGTACCCGGGAGACAAAGTGAAGATTTTTCGACTTAAAATCTTCACTTTGTCTCCAAACAGGATCTTCACTTTGTATCCTGGATACAAAGTGAAGATCTCCAAAGTGAAGATCCAGTTTGGAGATTAAAATCTTCACTTTGTATCCAAACAGGATCTTCACTTTGTACCCGGGAGACAAAGTGAAGATTTTTCGACTTAAAATCTTCACTTTGTCTCCAAACAGGATCTTCACTTTGTATCCTGATTTTTCGACTTAAAATCTTCACTTTGTATCCAAACAGGATCTTCACTTTGTACCCAGGAGACAAAGTGAAGATTTTTCGACTTAAAATCTTCACTTTGTCTCCAAACAGGATCTTCACTTTGTATCCTGGATACAAAGTGAAGATCTCCAAAGTGAAGATCCAGTTTGGAGATTTTTCGACTTAAAATCTTCACTTTGTATCCAAACTGGATCTTCACTTTGTACCCAGGAGACAAAGTGAAGATTTTTCGACTTAAAATCTTCACTTTGTCTCCAAACTGGATCTTCACTTTGTCTCCAAACAGGATCTTCACTTTGTATCCTGGGTACAAAGTGAAGATCTCCAAAGTGAGGATCCAGTTTGGATACAAAGTGAAGATTTTTCGACTTAAAATCTTCACTTTGTATCCAAACTGGATCTTCACTTTGTCTCCAAACAGGATCTTCACTTTGTACCCGGGAGACAAAGTGAAGATTTTTCGACTTAAAATCTTCACTTTGTCTCCAAACAGGATCTTCACTTTGTATCCTGGATACAAAGTGAAGATCTCCAAAGTGAAGATCCAGTTTGGAGATTTTTCGACTTAAAATCTTCACTTTGTATCCAAACTGGATCTTCACTTTGTACCCGGGAGACAAAGTGAAGATTTTTCGACTTAAAATCTTCACTTTGTCTCCAAACTGGATCTTCACTTTGTCTCCAAACAGGATCTTCACTTTGTATCCTGGGTACAAAGTGAAGATCTCCAAAGTGAAGATCCAGTTTGGATACAAAGTGAAGATTTTTCGACTTAAAATCTTCACTTTGTATCCAAACTGGATCTTCACTTTGTCTCCAAACAGGATCTTCACTTTGTATCCAAACAGGATCTTCACTTTGTACCCGGGAGACAAAGTGAAGATTTTTCGACTTAAAATCTTCACTTTGTCTCCAAACAGGATCTTCACTTTGTATCCGGGATGTAAAGTGAAGATCTCTAAAGTGAAGATCCTGTTTGGAGACAAAGTGAAGATGATCCAAAGTGAAGATCAGTAAAGTGAAGATCCAGTCAGGATACAAAGTGAAGATCCAGTTTGGATACAAAGTGAAGATCTTGGTTTCTCGTATCATGTAGGGTCAAAACCTTGTGTCTTTTTGAAAATGGCAAAAAAAAAAATTCTGGGAAAAAAATGGGTTTTTTGAATTTTAGAAGTTTGGAACAAACTCTGCAGTAATTTTTGAGGAAGTTGAGCAAAAAAAAATTTTTCCAACTTTTTTTTTTGGGGTCCATCGGCTCCGCGGGAGCGTTTTAAAAAGACACAAGGTTCTGACCCTGCATGGTATCTAAAGTGAAGATCTGTAAGGGAGGTCACATTTTTACCTTACCGGGGAAAATCCCCGGTGGTGTCAGCCAAAAGGTCCAAGGTCCCCCCCCCCCCCCCGGTGGTTTTTTTGCTTGAAAAACCACAAAATGTGCATCCAACTTTTTTTTTGCCCCATTGGACAGTAGCCCAGTCGCAAGATCACCGCCTTCGAGGCCGACGGTGCACGGTTCGAATCCCGCAGCTGGCATTTTTCTCGAGATCCAATCTTCAATCAATTCCGTCAACCTTCAACTTTTTCCCGGGCGACTGTACAACCTACTACTGTCGTAGTACTGCTACTCCGTCACGTCAGTACTGTAGTCCTACAACACCCCAAATCCAGCCTGTCGTTGCATCGAGTCGTCGCTGTCAGTCGGCGCCACCACATTGATGACAATCCCACCTTGACTTTTTGCACCGCACTTTCTAGCGTTATTTCGTGAGTTTCCCCACCCGGACTCCGCCGACCAAGGAATCCTGGTGTTCATTTTGTCGATAGAAGGCACTCTCGACGAGTCTCGTCAAGTCTCGAACCAGCTGAATCGAGGAATCCAGTTGAGCCTTGAGCCTCGAACTTGAGCTTAAATGCCTCCCGTTTCCGTTCCGAATCGAGGCTCTCGGATTCGGGACGGAAGTTTCATTTGGCAGTAGCTGAGTTACAGTGAGTAACCGTCATCAAGACATGGGCGTATTCAGTCTGACAGGCATCACACCGTCATTCAGTTGCGACCCGGCCTACCGTCGTATCAAGCATTCAAGTCTCATCAACAATCAAGTTTGGATGAACTTCTTCTTCGCAATATTCACGTCATTGGAAGCTTGCCAGAATGGGAAGTCAGGGAAAGGACGAAGGAGATCCTGATTCAGGACTGAAGAACACGTTGAGTCAGACTCAGAGAGAGCGGTCCGCAGCTGATGACACTGTGACACTGACAGTGTCACACAAAAAAAAAAGTGTGCTGACACCACACGCGGCCGATGTCATGGGCCGACATGGGTTGGATGATGGGTCGTCCACTCCAGACCATGATGGGACAGACGATTCGAGGGAACGTCACAAGGCTACACTATCTATAGGCCGACCAAAGCAGCGACAACGTCAACAATCAGAACTTCTCACGGAAGTCAGTTGCAATGGCATGAGACCATCGCTGGTTGGCGTGACGTAGCAGTCTGAGCAGATCTTTTCAACGACGTTTTGCTCGATGGGGACACCTCAAAACGTGGTGGAAACAACTTACCCTTGATGGGGACACCTCAAAACGTGGTGGAAACACTTTACCATTGATGGGGACACCTCAAAATGCGGTGGAAACACCTTACCATTGATGGGGACACCTCAAAATGCGGTGGAAACACCTTACCCTTGATGGGGACACCTCAAAACGTGGTGGAAACACCTTACCATGCAGGGTCAAAACCTTGTGTCTTTTTGAAAATGGCAAAAAAAAAAATTCCGCAAAAAAATTGGGATTTTTGAATTTTAAAAGTTTGGAACAAACTCTACAGTAATTTTTGAGGAAGTTGAGCAAATTTTTTTTTTTCCGAAATATTTTTTAGGGCTCCATCAGCCCCGCGGGAGCGTTTTAAAAAGACACAAGGTTTTGACCCTGCATGTTACCATTGATGGGGACACCTCAAAATGCGGTGGAAACACTTTACCCTTGATGGGGACACCTCAAAACGTGGTGGAAACACCTTACCATTGATGGGGACACCTCAAAATGCGGTGGAAACACCTTACCAATGATGGGGACACCTCAAAATGCGGTGGAAACACCTTACCATTGATGGGGACACCTCAAAATGCGGTGGAAACACTTTACCCTTGATGGGGACACCTCAAAATGCGGTGGAAACACTTTACCCTTGATGGGGACACCTCAAAATGCGGTGGAAACACCTTACCATTGATGGGGACACCTCAAAATGCGGTGGAAACACCTTACCATTGATGGGGACACCTCAAAACGTGGTGGAAACAACTTACCCTTGATGGGGACACCTCAAAATGCGGTGGAAACACTTTACCCTTGATGGGGACACCTCAAAATGCGGTGGAAACACCTTACCATTGATGGGGACACCTCAAAACGTGGTGGAAACAACTTACCCTTGATGGGGACACCTCAAAACGTGGTGGAAACACCTACCCTTGATGGGGACACCTCAAAACGTGGTGGAAACACTTTACCCTTGATGGGGACACCTCAAAATGCGGTGGAAACACTTAACCCTTGATGGGGACACCTCAAAATGCGGTGGAAACACCTTACCATTGATGGGGACACCTCAAAATGCGGTGGAAACACCTTACCATTGATGGGGACACCTCAAAACGTAGTGGAAACACCTTACCATTGATGGGGACACCTCAAAATGCGGTGGAAACACCTTACCATTGATGGGGACACTCACAGTTTCACTGAGGGAGTTGATGCACCACGAAAAGTCGATTAGAGAACTTAACACAGCCTTCGGGTGTGGTTGGTTCAAAGAGAAATTCAAGTTTTCCACCCTCCCTAACCCCCGGTGACCTCGCCCAAGCTCGTTTCCCCGGGTTAAGGCAGTCACTCAACATTCCCTTGCGCTAGTGCTATCAGTTACAAAGACGTGTTCTTACTTCTCCCTTTCTCCTAAGCAGTTCTCGTCAGACAATACGAAGAGCAGAAGCTCTTCTAGGCAGTTCTCGTCAGACAATACGAAGAGCAGAAACTCCTCAAAACGTGGTGGAAACAACTTACCCTTGATGGGGACACCTCAAAATGCGGTGGAAACACCTTACCAATGATGGGGACACCTCAAAATGCGTGGAAACACCTTACCATTGATGGGGACACCTCAAAATGCGGTGGAAACACCTTACCCTTGATGGGGACACCTCAAAACGTAGTGGAAACACCTTACCATTGATGGGGACACCTCAAAATGCGGTGGAAACACCTTACCAATGATGGGGACACCTCAAAACGTGGTGGAAACAACTTACCCTTGATGGGGACACCTCAAAACGTGGTGGAAACACCTTACCATGCAGGGTCAAAACCTTGTGTCTTTTTAAAACGCTCCCGCGGGGCCGATGGAGCCCTAAAAATTTTTTTGGAAATAAAAAAATTTGCTCAACTTCCTCAAAAATTACTGCAGAGTTTGTTCCAAACTTTTAAAATTCAAAAACCCCAATTTTTTTCCGGAAATTTTTTTTTTTGCCATTTTCAAAAAGACACAAGGTTTTGACCCTGCATGTTACCATTGATGGGACACCTCAAAATGCGGTGGAAACACCTTACCAATGATGGGGACACCTCAAAATGCGGTGGAAACACCTTACCATTGATGGGGACACCTCAAAATGCGGTGGAAACACTTTTCCCTTGATGGGGTCACCTCAAAATGCGGTGGAAACACTTTACCATGCAGGGTCAAAACCTTGTGTCTTTTTAAAACGCTCCCGCGGGGCCGATGGAGCCCTAAAATTTTTTTTGGAAAAAAAAAATTTGCTCAACTTCCTCAAAAAGTACTGCAGAGTTTGTTCCAAACTTTTAAAATTCAAAAACCCCAATTTTTTCTGGAATTTTTTTTTTTTGCCATTTTCAAAAAGACACAAGGTTTTGACCCTGCATGTTACCATTGATGGGGACACCTCAAAATGCGGTGGAAACACCTTCTCATTGATGGGGGTTTCTCCGCCGGGTACTCTACAAGACGTATCATGCAGGGTCAAAACCTTGTGTCTTTTTGGAAATGGCCAAAGTTTTATTTCCAGAAAAAAAATGGGGGTTTTGAATTTTAAAAATTTGGAACAAACTCTGCGGTAATTTTTGTGGAAATTGAGCAAATTTTTTTTTTGCCAAAATTTTTTTTTGGGATCCATCGGCCCCGCGGAAGCGTTTTAAAAAGACACAAGGTTCTGACCCTGCATGGTATAAGCCCAGACAAGCCCTGTTAGGTTGTTAGTACCGTACCGTTTGGGCGGGGGGCTGCGCCCCCCGAACCCCCCCATCTTTTAAAGAAGATTTTTGAGGATTTTTGATCAAACTTTCGGAGAACGATGCTGTAGTTTTGCCTGCGGAAAAGAGCTTGGAAGGGAATCGAACCTGGGTGTACGTACAGGCTGGGGGGAAATAATTGCCCGCGCCTTCAAAATTATAAAAGGTGGTAGCGGTACCCCCCCCCCCCTGGTTCCAGTGGGAAATTTTCCCGGTAAGGTAAAAATGTGACCTCCCTAAAGTGAAGATTTTTCGACTTAAAATCTTCACTTTGCATCCGGAGACAAAGTGAAGATGAGCCAAAGTGAAGACCTGCCCCGCGACACAAACACGGGAACTCGAGGACAGCGGTATTGCACGCCTGTAATCGGACTCGGCCCCGACTCAATCACCGTATACCATGCAGGGTCAGAACCTTGTGTCTTTTTGGAAATGGCCAAAATTTTGTTTCCAGAAAAAAAATGGGGTTTTTGAATTTTAAAAATTTGGAACAAACTCTGCAGTAATTTTTGCGGTAATTGAGCAAAAAATTTTTTTGCCAAAATTTTTTTTTGGGGTCCATCGGCCCCGCGGGAGCGTTTTAACATGCAGGGTCAGAACCTTGTGTCTTTTTGGAAATGGCCAAAATTTTATTTCCAGAAAAAAAATGGGGTTTTTGAATTTTAAAAGTTTGGAACAAACTCTGTGGTAATTTTTGTGGAAGTTGAGCAAAATTTTTTTTTGCCAAAATTTTTTTTTGGGGTCCATCGGCCCCGCAGGAGCGTTTTAAAAAGACACAAGGTTCTGACCCTGCATGATACCATGCAGGGTCAAAACCTTGTGTCTTTTCAAAACGCTCCCGCGGGGCTGATGGAGCCCAAAAAATTTTTTCGGAAAAAAAATTTTTTGCTCAACTTCCTCAAAAATTACTGCAGAGTTTGTTCCAAACTTTTAAAATTCAAAAAACCCATTTTTTTTCTGGAAATTTTTTTTTTTGCCATTTTCAAAAAGACACAAGGTTTTGACCCTGCATGATACCGGGCCCCGCCTCGACCGTCGGAGGGATAACCCCCCCGGCCACGAGAGCGCGTCCGAGGAACAGTCACGACCGTGACTGCGAGACGGCCGACCCCCGACGTCGAAGCAACCTCGAAGAGCGACGAAACGAAGGCAAAGCGAAGCGAAGTACAAATGGAGAACGAGAGTAGGAAGCTAGAGAATTCTACTACGGCACCTTGCACTTGACACTTTGAGCCAAGAAAGTAGAAAGAGGAGCAGTGGCATTACTAGCGAAAAGCGAATTGATTTGCCCAGTACGTATAGGTGCCTCAAGCATCGCAAGCAAAACTGAGGTCCGATGCTCACCCGAGAGGGTACGGCTCGGAGGAGACAGCATTGAAACATGAAAAGCTGCGCACCCTGACCACGCCCTCGGACTTGGAGTAGGACCTCAAACTTTACGTGAACCGAAAACCGTTATCAGAAAGTGAACCAATTTACGTAAACCGAAAACCATTACCAGAAAGCGAACCCAATAACGAGAACCAAGAACCGTAGCCAGAAGGAAAAACAATTTACGTGAAACAAAAAAAACCGAAAAACGAACAAGTAGTAGTCATCACTCCATCACAAACAACACAACGGAGTAAATGGTGGCACAAAGAACCACTGTACGCTTGCCCGTTAGAGACCGTCTTGCCTCGTCTTGCCCGGGCTTCGTTCCGCCCTACAGAACAGAACAGAAATCGGATTTCATGCATGAAGTTTTTGAGAATTTTTGCTGTCTTCGGTGGTCTTTAGTCACAGTCGCACAAGGCATTTTACCAGGAAAATTCTTTAGTCACAGTCGCGATTGTGAGTCATGGCATTTTCATTATGAAAATCTTTAGTCACAGACGCGATTGTGACCTTTAACATTTTCACTATGAAAATCTTTAGTCGTAGTCGCAATGCAAAATTTTGCTTTACCTTGGAAAAACCTTTAGTCACAGTCACACAAGGCATTTTACCAGGAAAATTCTTTAGTCACAGTCGTGATGGTGGCCCTTAACATTTTCACTATGAAAATCTTTAGTCACAGTCGCGATTGTGACCCTTCACATTTTCACTATGAAAATCTTTAGTCACAGTCGCGATTGTGGCCCTTCACATTTTGCATTGCGACTGTGACTAAAGATTTTCATAGTGAAAATGTTAAGGGTCACAATCGCGACTGTGACTAAAGATTTTCATAATGAAAATGTGAAGGGTCACAATTGCGACTGTGACTAAAGATTTTCATAGAAAATGTTAAGGGTCACAATCGCGACTGTGACTAAAGATTTTCATAGTGAAAATGTTAAGGGAGAGCCTCTCTGTATCATGCAGGGTCAAAACCTTGTGTCTTTTTGAAAATGGCAAAAAAAAAAATTCCGGAAAAAAATTGGGTTTTTTGAATTTTAAAAGTTTGGAACAAACTCTGCAGTAATTTTTGAGGAAGTTGAGCAAAATTTTTCTTTTCCAAAAAAAAATTTAGGGCTCCATCGGCCCCGCGGGAGCGTTTTAAAAAGACACAAGGTTTTGACCCTGCATGGTATGTTACACATGCCAACCTTGTGTCTTTTTGAAAATGGCAAAAAAAAAAATTTCGGAAAAAAATTGGGTTTTTTGAATTTTAAAAGTTTGGAACAAACTCTGCAGTAATTTTTGAGGAAGTTGAGCAAAATTTTTTTTTTCCAAAAAATATTTTTAGGGCTCCATCGGCCCCGTGGGAGCGTTTTAAAAAGACACAAGGTTTTGACCCTGCATGATATCATGCAGGGTCAAAACCTTGTGTCTTTTTGAAAATGGCAAAAAAAAAAATTTCGGAAAAAAATTGGGGTTTTTGAATTTTAAAAGTTTGGAACAAACTCTGCAGTAATTTTTGAGGAAGTTGAGCAAATTTTTTTTTTTCCAAAAAATTTCTTAGGGCTCCATCGGCCCCGCGGGAGCGTTTTAAAAAGACACAAGGTTTTGACCCTGCATGATATACGTTCTCTCACTGGTCAAAATGAGAGAAAAACGGAAAAACTCACTGGTAGTGAGTTTTTTTTTATCGGGTTGAGGGGGCCTTGTGTGAGCCCCGAGGGGCTGGGAAATGCCTCGAGACAGAAAAAAACGCCCCGAGGGACGTCGAGCCGGAGCGAAGCGGAGGCGAGACGTCCCGAGGGGCGTTTTTTTCTGTCGAGAGGCATTTCCCAGCCCCGAGAAGGCCCCCTCAACCCGATAAAAAAAAACGAACGAACAGTGAGGTTTTTTTCTGAGTTTTGAGCATTTTAACCAGTGAGTGACTATTTTTCTCACACAAGCAGCAGTTTTTCCGAACTACCAGGTTTCCACACCACCATAGCATGCAGGGTCAGAACCTTGTGTCTTTTTAAAATGCTCCCGCGGGGCCGATGGACCCCAAAAATAAAATTTGGCAAAAAAAAAAAATTGCTCAACTTCCACAAAAATTACTGCAGAGTTTGTTCCAAACTTTTAAAATTCAAAAAACCCAATTTTTTTCTGGAAATTTTTTTTTTGCCATTTCCAAAAAGACACAAGGTTTTGACCCTGCATGATAGAGGTACTGGTAATGGCGCGTTTTTTTTAGAGTGGTGGAGAAACCAACTTTGTTGTTCTGGCAAGGCTAGGTAGTTACAGGAAAGGGTGGAAGGAAGTGTGGGGGCTGGGGGGCAAAAAATCAACTCACAGGAAGCGTTCTCGGGCCAAACTGTTGCTTTTTTTGGCTTTTTTGGCCGCCACTGTACCAGTACAGTACCATTGAGAAAAAACTGGGACCAGTGAGTTGTTAAAAGTTTCTCTCACTGGTAGCAGTGAGAGAAAAAAGTTTCTCTCACTGGCAGCAGTGAGAGAATAAAATGCAGGGTCAAAACCTTGTGTCTTTTCGGAAATGGCAAAAAAAAAAGTTCCGGAAAAAAATTGGGGTTTTTGAATTTTAAAATTTTGGAACAAACTCTGCAGTAATTTTTGAGGAAGTTGAGCAATTTCTTTTTTTTCCAACTTTTTTTTTTGGGGTCCATCGGCCCTGTGGGAGCGTTTTAAAAAGACACAAGGTTCTGACCCTGCATGATAACATGCAGGGTCAAAACCTTGTGTCTTTTTGAAAATGGCAAAAAAAAAATTCCGGAAAAAAATTGGGGTTCTTGAATTTTAAAATTTTGGAACAAACTCTGCAGTAATTTTTGAGGAAGTTGAGCAAAATTTTTTTTTTCCAAAAAATTTTTTAGGGCTCCATCGGCCCCGCGGGAGCGTTTTAAAAAGACACAAGGTTTTGACCCTGCATGATAAGCATTTATTCGGCAAGATAATTTCCGTTTATTTTGTCGAGGTGTCGGTTTAGTCCCGAGGGAGGCCGAGGGGGGTTTGCAACCTGAGCCACGAGCGGAGCGAGCGGCGAGGGGTTGCAAACCCCCCCGAGGGCCTCCCGAGGGACTAAAACCGACACCGAGGCAAAATTGGCGGAAATTATTGCCGAATAAATGATTTTATTGGGAAAAATAAATTCCCGAGGATGGAAAGAAAACCATACTGCTTTGCAGTTATGTTGGTGTCTAGCAGAACGTTGCGTAGCAAATGTGCACGGCAGAACGTTGTGTAAGACGTTGAGCATATTGCATTGCAGTTACATTGGTGTTTAGCAGAACGTTGCGTTGCAAATGTGCGCAGCAGCGCAGCTTCCTACCCAGCACGACAGCACCTGTGCAGTCCTTCATGCAAGCGCCCATGCAAGCAGCATCGTATGTTGTGAACTACAACGTCAACCTGCCGGGACTCCCCCAGTTGCAGCAGAACAACCAGGCACATTGATCTGTGACCTGTCACTTACAACAACTCCACTCCTACACAATGTTCTGCTACGCAATGTCTCAGACACACAACGTGCAAGATCGTACAACTCAGGGTGCTCAACTGCAAGCTTCTGGCTATACTTTTGGTAGTATGTCGATGCCAAGCGAGAAAGTATACTCGCGACTGACGAGCCCTTCTGTGACTCGTGCAATTTGTCCAGGTACAGGACAAAGTCAGTTTTTGACGGCTTCCTCGTTTTGATTTTGGCAAACGTTGCGAACGCTTCCCACTCCGCCTCGTACACAGGTGCACTTTTTGCAGGCACCTTGGCGTTCTTCAGAATGTCATCTGCCTCGCGCTGGCGCTTCGACTGCATCGGGATTTTGATTTCTTCCTCTGTCCTTGGGCTGTTTTCACAGTTGGCAGGATCAGAAAGGATGAATTAGACTCAAAACGAGCTCAAAACACGCGATTTCACTCACCACAGGGAGAAAAAAAATTTTGCGAGGGGTCTCCCCTACAGATTTCTGCCTACGACCTTATTTTGCGCCGCCAGCTATTTTCAGTCGGAAAAATAAACGAATTTATTTCGCCGCCAGCTATTTTCAGTTGGAAAAATAAACGAATTTATTTCCCTAGGGACAATAAATTTCATTTATTTGTTTCGACTGAAAATAGCTGGCGGCGCAAAATAAATTCCGAGATCGGAAAAAAATAAATTCGTTTATTTGTCCGGCCTGTGTAAACACAACGGAATCTTGTCAAAAAATAAACGAAATTTATCGTCACGCTCCGCAAGCCATTTCCACCAGAGGGAATTTATTTTTCCCAATAAAAAAGTTTCTCTCACTGGTAGCAGTGAGAGAAACTTTTAACAACTCACTGGTTTACCAGTGCTACAAAGGAGTGAGATAAAAAGGGAAAAACTCACTGGTAGTGAGAAAAACTGCTGGGAGTGAGAGAAAATGGGTTTGTTGAATTTTAAAAGTTTGGAACAAACTCTGCGGTAATTTTTGAGGAAGTTGAGCAATTTTTTTTTTTTCCAAAAAAATTTTTAGGGCTCCATCGGCCCCGCGGGAGCGTTTTAAAAAGACACAAGGTTTTGACCCTGCATGATATCGTCGCGCATGAGCCCGCCACCGGTGTTCTAGAACACTGCGCGGCACTGCATAACCCGCCGTGTCCCATCAAACACCAACCATTGGTAGCCATGGCCCTGTGGTAGGTAATAAGTGAAAGGATGCTTGATCGCGATCGATTGTGGTTGTCGTGCCGAGGGCCCATTGCTTTGGTAGAGCAAACGCAAAAATGCAGAGTGTAAACGAGGTGGATCGAGGTTGGCTGACAGTGAAGGAAAAAGTATGAGCCCAGTCTACCGACAGAGTGTTTGCACTTTCCAAGCACTCCGGTTCAGCAGACGCCTTCACTATTCCTCATGCTGAGTTGCTGACGAAGGACGTAGTCACAGCGCCAGTCACCCGGGCAACAGTAAGCAGCCTGAACAGCTGCTTTTCTGACAACAGGGCCGGACGGCCCCTTTTTTCCCGCCACTGTCTTCCCGTCATCGAGTTTGGCAGAATCGTCATAAAACCGCTTCGCGCCTCCTTTGGACAGCGGTCTCTCGTTCCCGTCCGCTGACCACTGCCTGATTGCACCGTTCAAGCCGTACGCCCTTACGTAGTTCACGATCTTTTCCTTGTCGGTTTCGCACCACTCCACCCCCTTCTTGCCGTGGCGAAGTGCCCTTTGCCTTGTTCTTGTCGCGCACTTCTGCTTGGATCGCCAACGCCTGCTTCTTTGTCACCGCGCCGTTTCCTGCCACGGCTTGTTCGAGTGCTTCGCATCTCTCGCGTTCGACTACCCATTTGGCAAGAGACATTTCTTATTTCACCTGATGCCCCTCGGCCCAACCCCGACTAAGTGGAAACGTGCCCGGGCGGAATAAGGTGGGCCGGACAAATGGTCCAATTGGGTTGTCGTCGTGCGGTCCAACCTTTGTCCGGTCCGATGCTAGCATCAAGTCTTTTTGGGTGAAAGGGGCTAAAGGGAGAGTAAACCTGGGAAAATCTGCCCCGAACACTAAACTACGACTTTTCCTCCGAGTACTAATTTCGGGTTTGATTGAACCAGCCGTCAGCCTGCCAGCCAGAACGCCTCCGATTGCGTCACTATCGGCGCAGTCATCCTCTGTGACAGGGCCGCGGTTCGCGCCGCGCCTCCGACGTAGCGACTTCCGCCCGCCGTAGTCGCGCTTTCTTCGTGTTTACTCTGTCGTCCCCTCCTGTGTCTTCACATTAAACTGCATCTTCCCTCATCTACTGAAAGAAGAAAATCCGCGATCTGTCCGGCTAGTCAAGAATTCGAGAGTTTCGTGCCGCTTATCTTTCCCCTTCCTCTTTGTCTGACTTGCGCTACTACTTCGCCAAGGCCGATGTGCCCGAAGGAATGCGAAGAGTTCAGCCTTCCATACGCATAGACGCCCCAGTCATGTCGTCTCGTGCCCAGAAAGTTGCGTTTCTGCACGCCCACTATGCCTGCTGCGTGAGCAGTCTACACTTCTTGCAACGTCACAACGTGGTAAGCCACAACTGACAGGTGATAGATACAGCAGGGTAGCCAGGTTTGAAGGAATCCTGCATTTTGCGTTGTTTTGTGATCCTCTGCGTTATTTTCTGATTTGGATTGACCTTATGTGATATCATTCCCGGCTACTCGCGTCCTCCACATCGCGGCGTGCCTATCGGCGCAAGCGAGAAAGCGAAGACTCCGATTCCTTTTCGGATTATGAGATCGTGAGCAACTGCCAACAACAGTTGCAGCCGACTAGAGTTGCGCCGCGCCGAAAGCGCGGAAAAAGTGACCTTTCTGGAGTCACGTAGCGAAAAGCTGGCATAGTGTGGTACTCATTTGCTTGCAAATGACTCCCCACTAACGCAACAAGACGACGATTTTTCTTGATTTTTTGTGATTTGGATTGATTTTTTGGGATTCCAAAAGTTGACCCATGACAATTTGTGATTCCCCCCGTCGACCCGATGACCATGACCACCCCATACTGTGTGAGAAAAGTAGCCCTCCAGTGCGCAACGAGCGTGTGGAAAAGTCGCGTGGCAGGTGGAAACCCCAATAATGTTCTGGAAAATTTTTTTTGGCCATTTCCAAAAAGACACAAGGTTTTGACCCTAGGCACACCAGCTTTCTGTCTTGCGCAAGCCAACACAGGCACACTGGAATTCTGTCTTGATCCCTGTTGGCAGGGATCAACCTTCTTCCTTGGCGTGTCCAGGGCCAGTCCATAGCTAGAATGCTGCCCCGGTCCACGGGCTGTAGAAAGGGCGGAGGCGAGATGAACGTAGCGGACCTTCCGAGTCTCCTATGCCGTGTCCTGTTCCTCGGGCGGTGCCCGGTTAGGCGGATGCCGGGCCTCCACACGAACGATGAGGCGGCGGCAGACCTCTTGGTCCCGGGCACCTCCAGCTTGTGCCGTAGGCTGCTGGTTCTTGCGCATTGATCTTTGGCTTCTCTTCTCTTTTGCGTCGATCCATTGGGATAGAACCATTGGGATATCCCAGAGTCCCGCGAGGCAAATGCGAGCAGCCAGGCATCGTGAGCCGGCCCGCCGCAGCCAGTTGTGTTAGATTGAAGCCAACTCAGGCCTTCGCCAGTTGAGCTGTGACTGATGCGGTAGCCAGGAGGACCGATCTCCCCAACTGAGGCAGCCGCCGGGCAGCCAACTTCGCCGGTCAGCTCGTTCCCAAGGTACCAGCAAGCCAGCTAAGGAGAGCTAACCGTGAATGATCCTTTGGTAGGTGTGACATGAATTAAACGGATGTTAAACTGGCGGATGGAGAAGGAACAACGGCTCCGAGTGACTCTCTCCAAGGAGGCAATTTGATAGGTGTTTAGTTCAGCTAATCCCGAGCAAAGCCCGGCAGGAGTGCGGATCTCCACCAAACCGGATCAGTCATTTGTTTCTCTCGCCCGCCCACCCGAAGAAAATAATGACATGAGACGTTGCACGGTTAGACATGAGAGGGGGTCACGGGCCACGAGTGGAAAGCTCTGGTGTGCTCACTCGCGAAGGAGCTGCCAGAGGGCATGCCCCTGACCTCCTTCCGTGTAATGCCGTGCAGGGCACTTCCTGAGCCGCGGCCGGCCGAGGAAGTCTACAAGCGTTTTCGCAGCGTGGTGGCAGAGCTAGGAGCGTGGTCCCGCGAACGGCGAGCAGGGACGGTGTCAAGGACACACTGCCCGGTCTCCGCCCGGTCAGCGAGCAAGGAGACGGACTCCGCAGAGGGCAGCGCTTAAGAGGTCCCTCAGTCGGAACTCAGCCGAGGTGGCCCGCAGGGCCATGCGGGCCCGTTACACGACAGTGGGCTCAAAGGCCACGTATGACTCGAACACGGCCGGGTATGTGTCGTGGTGTAGTATCATGGGGGTTGAGCCTCTCCCAACCACGGTGGGGAGATTGGAGGAGTTCGGCGGTCACCTGCTGCTGATGGGCGACGACGGGGCAGCTTGTAGGGCGTCCCAGATCAAATGGCAGAGAACAAAGCCGCGGGGTTGTGTTCTCGATGACCCGCTGAATATTGTGGGTAGGATGATGGCCGTCCTCGGGAAGGAGTCGCCGGACCCACAGCAGGCGGAGCCGCTGGCGTGAAGGAGTTCGGGACGACTTTTGATGCCATCCGGACTACGGGCGACTACGGCGCTGCCCTGATATTCTGGGCGATCCGCGCAGGGGAGTCACTCTAAATGAAGGAAGGCTCAGGGTCGAGTGGCCATGGCGAAGGGCAAGAGGAAAGCATGCGGTTCTTGACGTTCAAGGCCATCAATTTGGTGCCTCCGCTCACGCTTTCCGGCCCGCCGGAGCACCGTCCTCCATCCGCTTCTGCCCGTCGAGGTGTTCACCCTCCTGAAGCGCTTCGCCGGGTCAAGTCAGCTCCTGTGCCCCAACTGCGGGTACCGCTCATTCAGGGAGGCATTCGGCGATACCAGGACACGGCGGGGACTCTTCGCCGTTATTAACGGGATGTCGGCGGGGGAGGAGACCCGCGTACACGACGCAGCGCCAGGGTCGGTGGTTGCTGCACTGGGTGATGAGCTGGGGGACTGGGCGTCGGAGGACGTGGTGAGGTTGTACGGGGAGAGGGACACGCGCGATCCGTATTGCGTGGAGACGGTCCGGTTTTACAACCGGTGCGCCTAGCTCATTGCTATGCCGCACCCTCGTAGGTTCAGGCAACGGATGTCCAAAAGTGACAGCACCCACGAAAATCTGTTGACAGAGCGCCATAGCAAGAGTTTCTCATCCAATTCTGTGTCATCAAGCATGAGTCTTCGCGCGTCGCAGACCCCCCCAGTTCGGGAAAAGGGGTCATGCCCAATATAGGAAAGGGGGTCCTCCCCTCCTGGAAGCTCTAGAGCTCCAGGAGGACGGAAGGATCACTACCTCTCCTGTTGGTAACATGATGGTCAACCACGCATGAAATGAAAATCAAAGACTGACAAATGAAAGAGACTGGTCTTCATTAGGCAAGAATGCTAACCACTAGAGTGAGTCAATCACATTCTGAATCGGAGCAGCACTCCGCTCCAGTGACATAGCTAACTAAGCTGGCATGACCTCGCCTCGATAATCCCCGCGACAGCGCCGAGACAGGCGAAACGTGAGAACGTGGTACTCGTTCTGCCGGAAGCAGAGGAAGGCAAGCGAGAACCCGCAACATCAACGCCGACATCAGCAGCGAAAGTCGGGAAGACGGCGCCAACGGCAGCGAAGAAGCGGCAATCGGACTCCGCGGCGGAGCCGGTACCGAAAAGACGCAAAGGACGCGTCGATGTGCCACGACCATCGCCCAGGCGCCGAGAAGAAGCAGAAGTCGACGCGCAACCGATGAACCTCGACGAGCAATCGAAGAAGAAGCGAAACACCAAACGCGCGCCTGAGCGCGACGATCAAGACGAGCTAAAGAGGCGAAAGCATGACACATCACGTGCGAAGAGATAACCGCGCCGTCGGCGATGCAGATTATCGCCACAGATTCTTTGCATTCTAACCCAAACGATTATGCTCGATTACGCTCGATTACAATCGATCAGGGGGTAGGTGAATTGGCTCACACAGACAACGACGACGCATCCACAAATACTGTTGCTGTCGGATTGCCTACGACAGGCCTGATGATCCGCGTTTTGCCAATCGCTGCGCTCCACTTCGCCAACTCCCTACGCACCGACGGTGGTACTAATACCCATCCGTGTTCCTTGGTTGAAACTATTAGTTACACACCGTAAGAATTTTAATGCAAACCAGTATTCTCCAGGCGACACAGGTTAGAGCTATTTTCATACCTGCAGCCTTGGACGAAAGCTAAGAAGAGTTACTCCGTCCGGAAGCGGATTGACCTCGTTGGAGCGCGACCTTACCCCCATTCTCGAAGCATTGTATATGAGCGTTCATTACTGAATCCAGCTCATGCGGAGCGGTTGGTGGAGTGCACATTGCCGCTCCCGCCACCGAGCCGGGTAAGTTGTAGTCAGTACTTTTCACAGATTTGGAGGAGAAGCTTGGGTTGGAGACAACGTTTTCTCTTGCGGCCACGCGAGGCGAACGAACAGGTGCAGGACTCAGAAAGAGCAAAATGTTATTATCATTGGAACATGTCTTAGTATTTGCATGCAGTTTTGGATGAATGTGCATCGCCGCAAGATCTGCGGAGCGGGGTTTACGAGGTAGAACTACCTGAGATATCACAGAAACATTTCAGGTTCACCGACAGTCGAGACAGGGGGTTCGAATACCGATGGGGCACAGTTGCGCGATATCAGTCATTGGAGGACATCCCAGAGTAAGAAGAACTTTCGTGCGTGCAATGTTACAGTCCATACATTGCTAACATTCGGCAGGGAGTAAAAGGTCAGTAGAGGCAGAGAGCGCTCGTCTGGTTAAGATTGCGTGTGAAGCCCGACACACACACGAACACACCGCAGAAACAGTTCCATTGG
Organism: Diplonema papillatum; assembly: GCA_030068145.1. NCBI lineage: Eukaryota > Euglenozoa > Diplonemea > Diplonemida > Diplonemidae > Diplonema > Diplonema papillatum. Next base: position 52,176 of record JAPJBO010000684.1, read on the forward strand.
GAGGGAAGCCCAGGAACAAAACACGCAATGAGCTGTCCAGTGACCCCTTTTGCCTGCGGCCTTGTGGCCGGGGTCTCAGTCGGATTCTGTCTGTGGGGCAGGAGGCGTGCTGCTGTCCCAGATAGAAAGCCGATCACCGAGAAGAATGCCCTCACACCGGATCCGAGGCGGATACTGAGCGAGGATGACACGTTGCTGTACGGAGCGAAAGCGGGGCTCACCGAGGTGAAGGAAGGCGCACGGATGCTTCCCCGTGAGATTTACCAGGAAGTCGTCCGAAGGATGCCGGTTGTATGCGTCGACGTCGTGATGCGGGACCGATCGAAAAGCAGGATCCTCATCGTCCAACGCGGGATGGAGCCTGTTAAAGGCTACTGGTGGTTACCAGGGGGCCGCATGCTCAAAGGAGAGACTTTTTACGCAGCAGCTGTCCGCAAGGCTGCTCAAGAGACAGGCTTATCGTGCGTACCCGTCAAGCATTTGGGTGTGTACAACACGATATTCCCCACGTCAGCATGGGACGGTGAAATGAAAGGCACACAAACGGTCAATGCAGTGGTGCTCGTCGATATCGAAAGTGCAGATGTAGTCCTCGATGATACGTCTGACAAGCACCAGTGGATTTCGACTGATCACAAAGAAGCGGAGGAGGCAGGGTTTGACCGGTATATTGTGGAGCAGCTTCGGCGGATCGAGTAATACGCAACGTATTCCCATTGAGTTGGCGAGCAGAGAGCTGAAACTATGCACTGGCATTTTGGTAACATGCTCGTGGAGCTTCACGGCATCGTGTCGGGTCACAAGGGAGCAAGGCGCTAGCTTCTTCGGGTCGCAAAATGTGAGTTCGGAAAGTGGACGCCACACTGAACGGGCCACGACGTGCGGCACCGATGGCTTTCAAAATACGACCGCACGAGACTGTGTGTAAGGAGCTGCACCCTCACAGCGAAAATTATCACAGCCGACGGCATTGATGGAAACGTGTTCTCCTTGCGTTCTTCTCGCCCAGGAACGACAAATGCCCAAATTTCCGTTGTCTCCCCTTACTCCTTCCGTACCGTATTAAGGGGTGTGTTCTTTTTTACACAAGCGCCAGCTTGGAAGGAGGTGCTCGACAAAGCTGCCAGACAAAGGACCGAAGGGCCCAAGTGCTGAAACTACTGAACTACGTGTTGAACAGACCGGAAGTCATGCGGGTCTACCCCTACACGACAAGACACACAAACGGAACAGGTCAAAGTCCTGAGTGAGAAAACAACATACGGTGGCTTAAGCGAAGACAGATTGTGTTTGTGTTGTATTTGCCCCTCTACCTCTATTGTTTCCTCCCTTCGGAGTCAAAGCAGCTACGTCGCGCATTTGCGATCCAAACCTGGGGACTGCGTGCTGTCTTCTAACCACCAACAACAACGAGGCGGACCATTTTGGAATCCAGCCTCAGCAACGTGCGGGGACTGCGTGCCGTCAGTTAGACTGTACTGGTTACGTCACACTAACAGTGCTCCCGCTAACGAAAAAGTGCGAGGAATTCCTCAAAAGAGGCTCGAACAAAGAAGGTGAGGAATTCCTCACCTTTTTCCCGTTGGTGGTATCGTGTAGCCAAAGCACTGCATCACAGTCTACTCTCTGCTGGGCGTGGGCTGGCGGGCAGAAGTCTGGGGCTGCCACTCTGGAGCCGAGAAAGAGAGTCAAGGCTCAGAAGCAGCCCCGGATTTCTTGACAGATTCTCTCCGAGTCGACACAAGAGCCTTGCTCCATGTGATCTCTGGTTTGCGTCTACTCGTGCCAATGATTTACCAGCACGCAGTATCGAGTGGAATTTGAAATGGGCTGTTGCCTTCAGGAATGTACAGTGTTTATTGTGACAAACAGACTGAGAAGTGCAAACTTTCTCCACCTGTACCGTACCGTTCGCCAGGGGGCGGTGCCCCCCGGACCCCCCCCCCCCCCCCCCCCACTGTGCTCTGCGGAGTTTACTTCGCAGATTGCCACCGTAAAAAGAAGACAAGTCAGTGCTGCCTAGCGAGTCGCAGTCACAATCAGGGCGAGTGCCCTGAGTTTTTTAACTGATTGCTCAGACACGGTTGTAGGGGCCTTCTCCCCGTGACGGATTCGCCTGTGCTCTAGTAGCACGGGTGGTCCTGGCTGTGACGAGCTACGAACAGCCGCCTGACAAACCAGACTCACACCGCAGTCCTGTCTGCAGACACTCAGGTTCCACGCTGATGATGGTCCGCCTTATGTGTCCGTGGCTTAAAGGACCGAAACACGGCGCAGACGGGACCAGTGGGGTGTTGAGCACATACCCATTCCAAGCACGTTCTTGCAACCCCCCCCCCAACCCCCCCCCCCCCCCCAACAGTAGAGAACGTACAGTAGTGAGTAGAGAAGAACGAGTGTAAAAGAAAGGAAGTAGCACGGACTACCAGGCCAGCGGAGACCACCGCAAAAAGAAATTTTCTTTCCCCTACTTCATCCCACAAAACCATCACCAACAACAACGACCCCCCCCCCCCCCCCCCCCCCACCACGCGCTCTTCAAACCCAAGAAACATTTCCCCCCCCCCAGTGGGGCCCCCAGCGGGGAGACCGCGGAGTCGTTGGCACTGATCTGACTGACCCCCCCCCACCCCCCAAAAACGCCCGCAAAATGTGTCGCCAAACTGACGGGGTGACCATAATTGACCCATAAAGGTCCTTACCCATGAAGACCCCTCTTTTGCCGAACGAAGTTGTGGAGATGTGTCGGCTCTGCCCCAAGACGCCGTACATCGGCGAAAACGGCACCGAAACACCGCCCAAAACCACCCCATAGTAACGGTCTAAATCTGCAATCCCGGAAGCCTTCAAACTAATACCCTGTAACTCAGTGGCTTATATATGGGTCTGGTGCTCGGACCAAGTCCGAGCAACAGGGATTATCCTGTATGGTTAAAAAATTTTTTTTTCACCAAAAAAAAAAAAATTCTGAAAACAGGCCGGTGAAAAAAGATTTTTTAACCATGGGGATTTCTGGTGAAAACTTTTTGGCAAGGGACCCAGGCTACAGGCTCAGATGCTGGAGTCGTAGTTGCTGTTTTGTGTGTACACAGCCTGGTCCAGAAATATCTATGGGGCATGAGGGGCGTTCGGATTAGCGTGTTGGGGGGCGCCTGTCGTGAGCAGCTTCGCCCTGCCTCGATTCGTTGAAAGGCGTTGAGGCCATCATGCCGTAGTGCCCACTGGGACTGACAAGTGAGGAAGTCTCCACTTTGTCGTAGAGCCAGATTGTGTTTTCCATTACACCCAGTAATCAGTCACTGGAGGATCGTTTGCAATCCTGAAGCTCACAGGTCTGAAAGGATTTTGAAACTAAAAGAGATGTCGCTCGCCGCATTTGGTTTTAGTGGTGCTGCCACTACTGTGCTAACGTATGACGCTACTGTGTGGGACACTGCTTGCTTCAGCAATCCATGCTTCCCACACGCAGCGTGGGAAAAAAATTTTTCTGGCCATATCAAAGATTTTTTTACCGGGATTTTTCAGAATTTCGGGGATTAGAATAACCCCTGCCGAGCAACAGAAAAAAAAAAAAAAAATCTCAAAAGGGGTTGGCGAAAATATTTTTTTCGCCAAAGGGACTTTTGCGTGGGGGGTCAGGGGGGTCACCTACAAGAGCCGAGACAGCAGGCGAGGCCGGAGGCCGAGGCTGGGTGATGCCCGAGAAGGCCGAGACAGGGCAGGCGAGGCCAGAGGCCGAGGCTGGGTGATGCACGAGAGGTCCCGGGCAACAGCACAGTCGAGTGCAGAGGCGGGCCCGCGGAGGCTGTGAGAGGGACTCAGGATGAGGTGAACAAACACACTGTCTTGTTTCTTGTTTAACACAAAGTCAGCCAGGCCCAAACCAAGTAACATGTCGCTTGCGAGTTTCGGTTTCCGTGCGGCCGCTGCACGTGGCCCCTCAGACGAAACCATCCAGTTCGACTACGCGAACTGGAGAGGACCGAAGCTTGAGAAGCAAGCAAGCCTCAGGCGCATCAACCAGGGGACAGGCAGCAACAGGCTGAAGAACGCCGAGTTGCTGGCTAAGGTGAAGGCCTACGATGCTGCTCAAAAGAAGATCGCCGCCGAGAATGCTCTCACTGCTCGCACATCAGCCGAAGACCTGCCCGCTCAAGCAGAAGTTGCCATCCCAACACCACCTGCTGCAGTTGAACCCCCCGCATTTGAAGGCTACGAGGTTGTTGCCGAGTATGAGTCGGACCCAGATGATGACAGTCTTGTCGGACTTTCCGTTCTTGCTTTAGTAGCTGTCGTGGTCGTGATCCTGTCCGGTTCAGCAGTGGCATTTGAGCCGATTGTTGTTGACGACGAGCCCGCTCCTGAGTCGGAAGAAAACACGAAGTTTCGTACATTTGGCAGTGGCAAAATTCTGCGATCCACTGTTGACAGGTGGCTTGCCGAGTATCCATGGCTCGATGTGTCAGATGCGGGGGCCCAGTGCAAGGTTTGCAGCCAAAAGTTTCCGCGTACAAGAGCAGTCCTCATCAACATGCCTTACGCCGACCAAACGCACCTCCGAAACCGCATGAAGAAGCACGAAACGTCCGCCGAGCATGTTTCTGTCTCTGACATTATGACAAACCTTCGTTCAGGTGTCAGTAAGATGCGGGCTCAACTGCGCAAGATTGTCAAAACAATCTTTAAAATCGCACGCCTGGAAATCCCCCACACGGTGCACGTGCACGACTTGCTATCCTTCTTTTCTTGCTTGCACCAGGACCGCGATTTCTGTGCTTGGCTGAAGCAGGATGTGACGTATACATCGTCAACTGTGGTGAGAGAGCTTCTGGAGTTGATCGGCTTGGTATTAGAGAAGCGGCTGTACACCGAGATTAGGGAGTCCCGGTTTTGGTCAGCCACAGCAGATGCAACAACCGACGTGACGGGAAAGCACCAACTTGTGGCCACCGTTCGTTACCTCAGGAGAAATGCTGTCCAAGAGCGCTTCATTGGCCTTGAAGTCCTGCACGATCAAACTGCAACCGGCTACGCAACGAAGATAAAGCAGATGCTGTGTTATCTCCCGAAGGGCTCGTTCGTATCCTGCTCGTTTGATGGGGCTTCGGCGATGTCTGGGAAGTTTCAGGGTGCCGAGAAGAAGGTTCGCGGTGGGATCAATGCTACTGCGCTCTTCATGTGGTGTTGTGCCCACGTCCTCAACCTCCTTGCCCAGGATGGCATAAAAGCAGTTGCGTTCATGGGAGACTTCTTCAGAACCGTCCGCGCCCTTTGGCTGATCTTCTCCGACTCCGACATCAACAAGCTACTTCTGAGCAGCGTATTCGCAGACCCGACATTTGCAGCGATGTGTGAGAAGGTGAATCGTGCCCTGGTGGAGCCGTCCGATACACGCTGGCTGGCCTACTGGAGAAGTGTCTCTGTCATCCGTATGCAGTATTCTGCAATACGCGAAGCCCTTAGACGCATCTGGAACGAGCGGAACAGCACCCACGCAGAGCACCTGTACAAAGAGGTGAGTAAGCCGCAATTTTTTGCATGTCTTGCACTTGCGTGTGACGTTCTGGAAAAGCTGCATGCAATCTCTCTTGTTTTCCAAGGAACCGCGACCACCATCTCGGATGTTTGCAGAGAAGTGGACTCGCTCGAAGCAGAATTGAGGGCACTAAGCTCGGAAGAAAGGGCCAAAAAGATCACGAAATACTACACTTGCTGGCGCCGTTCGTTCTTCGAAGCGACCAACGTTGCCGTTACCCCTGCAGCGTTCAGCACATTCCATCAGACTATCGCCTCCCCATACATTGCTGCACTCCTCAAGTCCACAACGGTCCGGTTTGAATCCAAGGAAGTTCTTCGGCACTTCGTTGTCTTTGACCGCATTGCGTGGCCAGAGGGCGCGCACCTTACAAACTGGGGGGATGAACACATCCGGGAGCTCTACAGATACTACAGCAAGCCCGGCCGGGTCACGTACCGACAATATGAAGTGGACGTGCCAGCAACAGACACGATGCCTCGACCCACATACAGCACCACTCGCTCGGAAACGAAGACAGACCACGGCACTCCCCTTTTGCACGGAATGACCGAGGCAGACCTGGTGAGAGACTGGACCCTACTTAAGGAGGTTCTACGCGCCTCAAGATACTCCAAAAATGCACACGCGGTGTATCAAGCCTTCGCCCCTGATGGCACTGCGAGTGCCCGCATGCAGCCATTGAGACAACTGGTCGAACTGGCACAGACCATTGTCAGTTCCTCTGCAGAAAGTGAACGCCAGTTCAGTACCCTGGCCCGTGTAAAGACCCGACTGCGCAACCGCATGCTGAACACGACACTGCGCGCCCTCTTTTTCATCGAAGACACCGATGAGAAGGAGATGGACGACGCGACTGCGGAGGAGGTAATCGACCTTTTTACTTCTGGCTTCGCAGCCGAAGCCCTAAGGGCAGCATGGTTTGCTGGAGAGTCTGAGCCGGTGGAGAAGGTAGCGAAAAAGCGCAAAATTGACTTGACACTACCCTGAAACCTTGCTGCACCTCCTTGTCCTGTCTTGACTTCTTCTTTTGTTAACTTGTACCCGTCCCTTCCACCAGACCAACCGCACGTATTCTCCGACTCTCTCTTCCTCCTTGCACCACGAACCGCCGAAGACTCAGAATGGAAGGACAGATGCGGGTGGACGGGCTCTGTACGACGTGAGGGCGAGAAAAATTTTCTCGCTGACAGAAGAAATTTTTTCGCCAGCATTTTTGGCCTTGCTGGCGGGCAGAATAACCCCTGGTCCACTTCCATAAAAAATTAACTCGCCGCTGAAAACTTAAAAGTTAAATTTATCTCCAAAACCAGGGGACCTAAAGGCCCCCGAAGGGGGGGTAGACCTATTATCCACCCGTTTTTTTTTTTCCGGGAATTCCGCGAACATTAAAACTAGTGGCGTTAAAAATTGCTATTATCCAGGCTTTATCCAATGCTTATCCATGGGCTATCCAGGGTTTTGTTGCAGGGTGGTGTTTTTTTCCTTCGCGCCTTCGGCGCGATATTGATTATTGTTTGTAAAACCAACCTGTCCGGTCGAGTGTTGTTGGGTGCCCGTTGACAATTCTGCTTGTCTAGGTTAGGAAGAGCCAACATCGAAGGATTGAAAAGCAACATTGCTATGAACGCTTGGCTGCCACAAGCCCCCTTCCCTGTGGCAAATTTTTCTGTCACCTCTGGCTTCATCCCGAACATAACTGAGAGATTTCGATATCACAAGGCACTCCCACGACCGTTCTTTTGCCGCCTGGCCGACGTTCCCTGCACTGGATGCGGTAGAATTCAAGGAAGAAGTGCCACCGAACAACCCACAGGTTGACATACCAGCCGTATCTGCACCAGTTGCACCTGCACTGGGTCCGACCAAAGCTGAGTGCACTGAGACAACAGAAACTAGTCCACACCAGCCGGCGCTTCAGCCGTCCTCTTCACAGCGCCAGCAAAGCAAAGCGCACCCACAGGGGCAGAGTGTGCTGGTTCACAAAACACTACACAAAACCGCGGCCTTGAGAAACCATTGATCAGCCTCTTTTCCGTTTTAACAGCTCTTTTTCTTGTTTTCACTCTCTCTTTTTGCTTGTTGGCAACATTTACATTCTATGCTGTTTCCACACTTCTTCTCACTTGGTATGCTGGTGATACACTCACAGCAGGTGGGCAGACCCACTTCCATAAAAAATTTACTCGCCGCTGAAAAATTAAAAAGTTTAATTTATGGGAAAAGTGCCTTAGGGGACTAGTCCTAATGTGAAATGTGCCCTTAGGGGACTAGTCCCCTAAGGGCAAACAATTTCATTGGACTTTTTGCCAGGGAAGTGTACTCAGCAAATTTTTAGCAAATTTTCGGAAATTTTCAGATTTTTCGGTTTGGCAGATTTTGGCCATTTTGGCCGATTTTTCCAGATTTTGGCAGATTTTGGCCATTTTCGGCCATTTTTGGATCTGGAAAATCGGCAAAAATGGCCAAAATCTGGAAAATCGGCCAAAATGTGGAGAAATCGGCCAAAATGGCCGAAAATGGCCAAAATGTGCAAAAATGGCCAAAATCTGGAAAAATCGGCCAAAATCGGCAAAAATGGCCAAAATGTGGAAAATCGGCAAAAAATAGCCTAAATCTGGAAAAATCGGCAAAAATGGCCGAAAATGGCCAAAATGTGGAAAATCGGCAAAAAAAAAATGGCCAAAATCTGCCAACATCTGGAAAGATCGGCAAAAATGGCCAAAATGTGGAAAATCGGCAAAAATGGCCAAAATCTGGAAAAATCGGCAAAAATGGGCAAAAATGGCCACAATCTGCCAAAATCTGCAAAAATCTGGAAAAAATGAAAATTTCCAAAATTTGCTCAAAATCTGCTAAGTGCATTTCCCTGACAAAAGTCAAGGTAACAATTTCCAAGTGGGACTAGTCCCCTAAGGGCACATTTCACATTGGGACTAGTCCCCTAAGGCACCTTACCCTAAATTTATTGGTGTGGTCGGTGGGCCAGTTCCCCGTAGTTCCCCCGTAGTTCAATATGGGGGGGGGGTGTCGTTTTTTTTTTTCGTTTCTTGTTTTTTTGCTGAGTGCTTCAGGGATGCGGCCTTGGGTCCTGGAGAGCATTTCTGAGCTACTTTGCACTTTTTCGTCACAAAGTAAGGACAATTTCGGGTAATTCGAGCGTATCAAGATCAAAGACCCCAGGAGACAAGCCACCTGGTCCAGGCCAAAATCGGTGAATTTCGGGGGGTAATTCCTTTGTGGCGATCACTTTCTGCAGTCGGCCCTGGCGAAGGTGGGGCGGAAGAGCTACAAAGGTGCAGTATTACGGCCCCAACTTGCGCAGAGCGGCCATGTGCTATGCGTGCCCCGAAGCGGAAGGAATAGGATGAGACGGAAGGACAGACTGGGAGTCACGGTTTGACAGGTAGTGACAGGATCAGCTGCGGTAAGGAGAGCAGGAAATGTTCTACCAGAGGCCCCGCGCCCGCCGGGTTTCGAAGCGATCGCGGGACCGGAGACATTCGCGGCGGTCGGAGGAGAGAGGTGGTTCCGGGCTCTGCAGTATTGGCTGGATGGGATGTGCTGGTCGGTGGCGGGTGACGTCTCGATGGCGGAGCTCGCCGTCGACTTTGAAGTGTGCACCAAACTGGATCTTCCGGGCTGTGTCGTAGCGACGACGGACGGGACACCGTTGAGCATGCGTGCGAGGGTTCTCGGAAAACGTTTAAAAACCGTCGGGGATGCGCTGGAGCGAAACGGCGACGGACCGCTTCTGCCAGACAGGAAACTGGAGAAGATAGGGTCGCTGAGAACGGTGGGAGCTCCGCCGTGCCTCACGGGGTACGAGATGAGGCCGATCTTCCGTGGTAGTACGGAGACGATGGAAGTGCTCGAGACACAGCTGACGACGGCACGAGTTCAGCGACGAGGCGTGGGGGATGGATCTTTTCCCTACGTACGGAGGTGCGTGCGGCGAGATGGGCGGTGTTCAACGCTACGGAACACGAAAAGTGGAGTGAGCGGGTGTGCGGGTGAGCACCAGAAAGTGAAGTGCGGCGTGTGAAAGCGCCGGTGCAGCAACCGATGAACCTGGACGAGCAATCGAAGAAGAAGCGAGGCACCAAACGCGCCTGAGAGCGCGACGATCAAGTCGAGCGAAAGAGGCGAAAGAATAACACATCACGTACGAAGAAGAAGAGATAACCGCGACACCGCAAATCGCCACAGATTATTTGCATTCTAGCCCAAACTATCAGAGGCGGTCGCGGTCGAAGACGGCAACCCGAGCGAGGAGTAAGGTTGATAACCAGAATGACAGGTCATAAACCCCCCCCCTCGCATAATATTAAATAACCTTTATTTAATAATACGAGCATATTTAATAATACGAGTATATTTAATAGTCCGAGCGTGGTTGGTCTATATTTAATAATACGAGCTTATTTAAAAATACGCGTATATTCAATAATACGCGCACATTGAGGAACACCCATATGCACCATAGTTTGAGCCCGGAGAGAAGGAGCATGTGACACTGACCGGTGGGCCCCAAAAGTGCAGAAATCGCTGAACGGTGAAGCCGTAAAAGCCGATACAGGTCCAAATCTGGAGAAGGGCTAATGCCCTGAACATACTCAACAACAAAACACATTCTGTCACCAGGCAACAAAAAGAAAATGGCTGGTGCACCGCCTACTGAGCTGCCGAACGAGGCTGAGATGGAATAACAACTGGGAGAGCTCGGTGTCCAATGTGCAGGCTCGGATGCCGGTTCCATTGTGGCCCTCGAGACGGCCGAAATGGCTTTTCAGAAACGATGGCACGGGCGGGCGCACCGACGACCATGCACCAGTACGACGCCAACCCTGACGGGCGGCAACGCCAAAAATGCGCTATTTAATAATACGAGCTATTTAATAATACGAGCTATATTTAATAATACGCGCTATATTTAGTAATACGAGCTATTTAAAGCCCCCCCCCCCCCCCCCCCCTCCCCCCCCCCCCCTCGTACTATTTAGGCAGTCGTACTATTTAGGTAAATAGTACGAGTGTTGTTTTTTAAAAGTTTTAAGGGGTGCCCCCAGCCGCAACGACTTTGAAGTTTTAGGTCCGGCTAAGAGCGCTCGCTGGACAGGTCCCTTCCCCGTTTTCTCTTTGATGCAGGTGAAGGACAAGACGATGAGAGCGTGTCCAGGTCCATCATCACTGATTCGTCAAGGTTCACCACCGCTACTGCATCAGCAATGCGAGAGCTGCTGCAAGCAGAGTGTGTGTTTAGTCCTTCTGAGCCCATTAGACAGTCACTGGTCACTTAGAGTGAGCCTCACTCTAGTGACACCCATGCACTTTTGTCCACTGTGACTGAAGAGTGCGGTTTCAGTGTCACTTAGACTTAGAAAAACGGAAGATTTCGGCGGAAACCCCCAGTTCAGTTTTAGCAACAACCAAGAAAAATGCGGTTGCATCACTTAGAGTCATGAGGCTCACTCTACATGCCACTGGTTGAATGGTAGTTGAATAGTGGTTAAATAGTGGTTAAATAGTTGCTAAAACTACGAGTCACTCTGAAACTTTGGGGGGTGTACTTTTAGCTTTTTCAGGAGATATCTGATGTTTTTCACCTAAATAGTACGAGGGGGGGGGCTTTAATAATACGAGCTATTTAACATTATGCGAGGGGGGGGTTTAATAATAATGGCCATGCTGAAGGCAAGGTTGCGTTGCAGGAGGAGAAACTGGTGCTTGGCCGAGGATAAGATGGCTATGGCGGCAGGGGCAGAACAGAGAGACAGCGAGTCTTGTGGGGTAGTCACGCCTTCGCAGTCCCAGGACCTCCGCCCACTTGCGAACAGCCGTCGACTGGCCTTTCCCAAGAGGACGAATTGGAATGCAGGTACCATCTCCGGAGAGCTTCCGGGTTCTCCCAGAGTAGAGGAGCTGATGCAAACGCCACCTGGGCTTCTGAACGTGATTGCAGATCACCTTCTTGCCCAAAGTCAAGAGGGGTTGGAGTGTCGGAATGGCGCGCAAGGAGAGGCTCTGGCTTGTTTGCTTCTTTCGCTGGCGAGAGGGAGACTTCGGACACGGCAAAGCCTTGGGGTTTCGGGCTCTGCATCCAGAGATCGTAGAGCAGTTTGCCGACAACAACATTAGCCTTGAATGGCATGCTGAGGGCATGCAGTTTATCAAGAACTTCTTATCAGCTTCCCTTCCATGCAGACACAAGTTGGACTCAAGCACATATTTTCGTCTATCACCGGACTCTTGATCGCGTGCTGCCAATTTTATCTGTGGGCTGTCCAAGATATCCTGCAGATTTCGATCGGCCAGGCCTCTGCCATCCGTCACGATAACGCGATTATTTTCAAGGACCAGTACAAGCACGCAATGGTGGCAACTGAGCTTTTCGTTCAGTCCTCTTGGGGAACGTTGAAGGGCGAGCTTTACTTAGGTTCCTGCGAGCGTGAGCCAACCGACATCTGCGAGTCCTACGGTAGCGTTCGAGTCTACTTTCCGTTACTAACGAATCCTTCATGCCACGGCGTCACGAAAGCACCACGTCAGCTACTGTGAATTGTACAGCCAAACAGGTCACAGCAGCGTCCAAAGATTGCAGGCACACCTGCCCGCGAAACGGAAAACGTGCCTGCTCTCTAGTTCGGCTGATGCACAGGATTTGGAGTCACAAGAAGCCATATCTCTGCATCTCCTCGTTCTTGACGGCAAACAGCAACTTGGCCAACAAGAAGGTTCATTTTGACGAAGGCGGATATTTATAGCCAAAAAACAAACGCACCACTAAACGCGCATTTCTTTGTGCTTCCCGACTGCTGAAAGACTGACAACGTGGAAGAGGTTCGGTCGTTCCAAAGGTAACCAACTTGCAGATCCGATCCCACCCCCCAAAACTGAGAAACGATGCCAGTCGAACCCAGCGACCGTCTGTTGACGGTGAGCGAGTTTTACTTCTCGAAAAAACTTCGTGAAGTCGCAAAGATGCGGGAGTCGGGCATCGACGTAATCAGCCTGGCCATCGGCAGTCCTGACTTGCCCCCGGACCAACGAGTCATCAACACGCTCGTCAAGACAGCCCAGCGCAAAGACTCGCATGGATACCAGCCGTACAACGGTGTTAAACCCTTGCGTGAGGCCTTCTCCGACTTCTACCAGCGTACGTTCGGTGTCTCTCTCGACCCCAACCACGTCCTCCCACTACTCGGCTCCAAAGAAGGCATCGTGATGATCACCCTCGCATACTGCAACACTGGCGACAGCACTCTAATACCGAACCCGGGGTACGCCATGTACAAATCTACGGCAGACCTCCTCGGAGTCAACGCCTGCAGCTATAACCTAACGGATGATCGTCAGTACCAACCAGACATGAAAGAGCTCGAACGCTTAGTTGCACAACGGTCTGCGGTCAATTCACCGGTCAAAATCATGTGGGCGAACTACCCCCACATGCCAACGGGCACCCCGGGGACGCGTGAAATCTTCAAAAAACTTCTCCGGTTCGCCGAGGCGCACAACATCCTGCTCGTGAACGATAACCCGTACTCGCTGATCCTGCCCAATGGGGCTCCATTGTCGATCTTGTCCGTAGCGAACGAAATCGGGTCGAAAGCGTCTTTTTTGGAGTTGAATTCCCTCAGCAAGTCTCACGGAATGCCCGGATGGCGGGTCGGTGCCGTGGTGGGGAACGACCCGAAGTTGCTGCAGCCGATTCTGACGGTGAAGACGAACTTCGACAACGGGTCGTTTTTGGCCATCCAAATGGCGGCGGCAACAGCGCTGACGGAGGTCCAGCAGTCGTACCACAACCACATCAACGATGCATACCGCAAACGGCGGGATGTTGCGTTTGCGATACTTGACGTTTTGGAATGCACGTACCACAAACATCAAGTGGGCATGTTCGTTTGGGCCAAGGCGCCTACGCATTGGCACTCCGTTGAAGCGGAGGTCGACCGCATCCTCAATACGGCACATGTGTTCATTACGCCGGGGCGCATCTTCGGGACCAACGGCGACCGTCACGTGCGTGTATCCCTTTGCTGCGACCTCCTTCGGCTCGAAGAAGCGCTAGTCCGCATCAAGCTCTACGTCGTCAAGAGACGCGCGCACTTGTAAAACACCGCCGTTTTGCGTTGGGTCGCACGAGTACCGACCAGCTGCGAGAAGCGCTTGTCCGCACGCGTGTACGAGATGCTCGCGCTTCTGAATACACCGCGCCTACGCCCGCATCGTCTTCTTGAAACGATTCCGAAGCCGCCCTTATTGTGGTCCAAACGGCCGCCTCGTATTCGCTGAGACGTCTTTCTTGTCAAAAACACAGATGCTTCGCTTTGGTGCTTGCCGGTTGATCGACATTCCACTTGTTTTTACCCTGTTCCCAGTTCAGAATGAGAATTCTGATCAACCGCCAAAACGCGCTGCCTACGCCTTTCAGCCTCGAGAATACACCAGGGCAACCACCAGATTGTTGTGGTCTCTTAAGGAGTTTTTCACCGTGAAGAAGTAAGCAGGGCGAATCCACATCGCTAGCAAGTCAAATTCTTTTCGTCTGGACGGGTGCGCAACACAATACACGCTCATCACTTGAGTTGGCGGGCGCGACTACGCATTTCTTTAGATTAGCCTATTCGCTCTACAATTGCCAATAGTCGCGAAACTAGCAGTCAACAGGAGGAGGGGCCTGAAAATGTCGGCAGACAATTGACTCTTACTAAACTTCCCATGTTAAGGAACTAAGGTCGTGCCACCGCCACAGCGTCGTTTACACTTGGATCAACAGAAACAACTCTCTCGCGCACTTAACCATGGTGAAGAAGACGGCTGAAAGCATAGACACAAAGATAGCTCAAAGCATCTGCAGAGTAACACGAAAAGCCTTCAGGCAAAACCCCGTTTTCATCTCTTTTCATCCCTCCATCAGCCGCGGTTGTGCAAGTATTGCTCTTATTTATATATGTGACACGAAGCAATAGGCTGCCTGCTACAACTACGAGACCACTCCGAGCCCAGTACTCACGGAGAGGACCCAAGGAAGAAGGAAAGCCGAGAAATGCGGGGCCGTCACCCGGCACCTACTTCATATTGCATCAACAAAAATGTAGTTCAAGCGTTCCAACCTCTCATTCCATAGAAAGAAACTTTCCTCGACGTTTGCACCCATTTCCTAGCCAAACAACCTGTGCACCACCAAACCGGGCCATTTCTCGGGCAAGTTCATCCGTCCGTGCTTGTTGTTTTTTTTCCCCCTGCCCTACCTGCCTACCCAATTACGTCCAGAGCCGAATTAAAGCGCAACTGTATACTTAGCAAGACGCTGGCCCAGCCCCGTTTGTCAAGGCTTGCTGGTGTCCGCTCCGCCTTAGCAACATCCTGTTCTTTGGAGCCCTTCAGCTTCTTCTGAACAACAGCCTCGTCTGCCACCTTCTTATTTTCCTGATTGGTACAGCCACTGATGGCCCTGATGCGGCTGAGCAGGTGATCTTGTACTCTACCAATGGATGTGCATGCGTGGAAAACACCTTCTGCAGAAAGGTGCGCCTCTTAGCTTCCGTTTTCCTGGCGATTTTTTTCCTTCTCCTTCTTTTTTGCTGGCCGTGTTTGGAAAGTGCCAGAGCCGCCTAGCAGCGAACGTTAACCAGCGTTTCCTACAACGTTTACCATGCATCGAATAAGGTAAGCATTTACCGCCACGGCAATCACTGCCACACCCCCCCCAGGCATCTTGTTAAGAACCATCCATCCATCCATCAGCCGGCTGACCCCCCCCCC
The DNA here is from genome assembly GCA_030068145.1 of Diplonema papillatum. NCBI lineage: Eukaryota > Euglenozoa > Diplonemea > Diplonemida > Diplonemidae > Diplonema > Diplonema papillatum. The sequence goes on from JAPJBO010000684.1 coordinate 67,483, forward strand.
CCCCCCCCCCCCCCCAGATTTTCATAGGCTATCTTCACTGTGGAGGGGAGACGCTACCTGTCACACTCTAAGGTGGTCACCACGGTGGGCGGTCAGAAAAAAAAAATTTTTTTTTGCCCCAAATACCCCAAATACCACACTTCGGAAAATTTTTGTGGGCCCACTTTTGGCAGGGAATTTTGACCATTTCACCTGCGAGAATTTGACCACCCAGCCTCCAGGGCAACTGCACTGTAGAGGGGGGGGGGGGGTCTGGTTTATCCGGCCATCCGGCCAAAGTGGCTGATCCTTAACAAGAGCGCTGCCCCCCCCCCCCCCAGGCATCTTGTTAAACCGATCCATCCATCCATCCGGCACCCCCCCCCCCCCCCCCCCCCCCCCCCCCAACCTCTTCAAGCTCTTCAAACCCAAGAAACATTTTCCCCCCTCAGGCAAGTAGCGCCTGAACACGAAACTAAGATTTTCCCCCCCTCAGGCTATTTTCACTGTGGAGGGGGGAGACGCTACCTGTCACACTCTAAGGTGGTCACCACGGTGGGCGGTCAGAAAAAAAAAAATTTTTTTTCGGTGAGAAAAAACACGCAGTCTTTTTTCGCTTGGTCTTATTCTCCCAACAATATAGGTGAACACCCAAACACACACCTTCTCCCTTTCCGATTTTTTGCGCCACTGACCCGCAGGTCAGAAAAAATTTCAAAGTCGAGACCAGAATATGCCGCCGAAGGCGCAGGCGAGAAACGGGGATGAACTTCTGGAACGGGAGAAGAGGATGGAGGAGCTGGAGCGGTCGCTTAAAGAGCGCGAGGAGAAGCTGAGGGAGGCTGAAGAGCGGCTGAAAGAGCAGCAGCAGCAGCGGGGAAGACCGCTGGAGGACCCGGATGAACCGCGGGCGAAGCGAAGCAGGCCAGCACCACAACAGGAGTTGCGTCCCGAAGCGTTGCTGCCGATGTTGGACGTCGATCGGGCGGGGGCCATCTTTGATGCCTTCGAGGATGAGTACCCGGGCTTCTGGCAGAAGATGGACGCCGATGCGCTGCAGGAATTGGCCCTGGCGGGCGATGAGCGGGAGGCGTTGGAGCTATTGGACCGGCACGTGCCCCCAGTGGGAAATAGTATGGTGCTTGACGAGGATGAGGAAGACGACTTCAAGATGCTGGAGGCGACATTTTGGAAGGACGCTCCTATCGGGGTCGGGGGTTTTGCTCTTCTCGAAGGTACGGTGTCACGCCTGTACAGGTTTCGCAGCAATAGGGAACTGCAGGAGAGACGGGATGATGTGACTTCCAAAGTCCGGGAGCACCTGCGAATGCGGGGTCCGATGGCCACGCCGATGTGGCTGCTAAAGCTGACTCGGCTGTTCAACGAGTACGAACAGCTGCAGGCGGTCTACGACACGCGGAACCCGGCTGCAGGGGTGGAAATGCGAGGAATACAGGAGGCCTCGCGCCTTCCACGACACGTCGCAGAAGCACGCCGGCGTCTGAAAGCTGCAATCAGGCAGCGCGGCAGCGACCGGAGTACGAGTGCGAAGGGGCCGTCGGCAATTTGCCATAACTTCCGCAATGGGCGTTGCATGCGCGAACGCTGTAGATTCAGGCATGTAGCGGCGCCGCAACGGGTATCGGTGCCGCCCTCGGGCAAGCGGAACGCACCTCCAAAAAACGAATGACTCCCCTCCCAGATGGCGTCCTGGGAGGGAAAAATCGAGAAGTTCGAGTCGCTAGCTTTAGCGTCATCGACGAGAAAACAGCGTCTGTCGATGGAGGGGACCTTGGAGAAGTTCACACAAGCTGCAGGGCTTCGAGCAGCACCGGCATCCCTCCGGATCAAGGCATTCGCGGCTGCAATGCTCGACGGAATGAGCGGGGCCCAGCTCGCCCGCTACACGGCGCGGGAGGCCGGCAGACGGGGCCGCCCGAGGACCGGGAAAATGCGCACGGTGTCGGTGGAGCAATACGTCAGCGTGTTGGGCTCAAGATGGGGTGTTCCAGCGGCCGACCTGGCGAAGACGAAAAGGGCGATCTTGAAGCGACGTCTGGAAAGAAGGGAGACGCCGAGCCACGCGGTCCCGCTGAGTTTCGAGGAGGCACAGACGATCATAGGCGTCGTATCGGGAGACGAGGAGCTCGCGGCTGCGGCGACGCTCCTATGGAGCTGTGCGTTACGGATGGCAGACCTGACCGCTCTGAGGTCCGGAGACGTAACGATGCAGGCCCCTGGTATAGTTCGCATTGCTTGGTGGACCTCGAAAGAGGCAAGCCTTCGCCTGCACGAATCAGAAGTGTCCTACAGGCTCCCACTGAATATGGCGTCGAAAGTGAGAAGCTGGCTGGCGCGCCGTGGGACGTTCGGCAAGACGACCGCACAGACCCTGCTGCGTATAGCGAGAAACGTTGCGCCGGCTTGCTCTGGGCACAGCTGGAAGAGAGGCGCGCTACAGCACCTGGCAAGGGGCGGTGCCGACTGGGAGGAGCTTCTGCTCCTTGCGAGGCACACATCGGTGACAACACTGCGGCGGTACCTTTGGGGATGCGTGACCCCAGACCACCGACGGACCGAAAGACTGTCTGCGCACCTGCACGCGCCAGTGAGGTAGCTTGTCCCGCAGGGCGACCGTCTCAGCAACGGTGTTTTTTACCAGACGGAATTCGCTCTGCAGAGCAACCGCTTCCGCAAAGGCACTCTCCAGTTCAAGAGAACGTCCGCTCCGCAGAGCGACCGCTTCCGCAGGGGTACTCCCCAGTTCAAGAGAAAAACCGCTCCGCAGAGCAACGGCTTCCGCAGAAGCACTTTCCAGTTCAAGAGAGAATCCGCTCCGCAGAGCGACCGCCTCCGCAGAGGCACTCTCCAGCTCAAGAGAAAATCCGCTCCGCAGAGCGACCGTTTCCGCAGGGGCACTCCCCAGTTCAAGAGGAAAACCGCTCCGCAGAGCAACTGCTTCCGCAGAAGCACTTTCCAGTTCCAGAGGAAATCCGCTCCGCAGAGCAACCGTCTCCGCAGAGGCACATTCCAGAGGGAATCCGCTCCGCAGAGCAAACATCTCCGCAGAGACACTTCGCAGAACCGCCTCCGCAGAGGCGCCCTTTTTCGGAGGGAAGCCGCTCCGCAGAGCAACTACCTCCGCAGAGGAACATAGAACAACCGCCGCCGCAGACGCCCCCCTTCCCAGAGGGAAGCCGCTCCGCAGAGCACCCGCCTCCGCAGAGGCACCCGCTCCTGCAGGGAGTGCTCGACAAAGAGCAGCGTAGGCACCTTTGGCAAGGTGGAGCCCGCTCCGCAGAGCAGCCGCCACTACGAGGGAACCCCGCTTTGAAGGGAACGCGCTCCGGGCGAAGCATAAGTTGCTCCCTCATGGAAGCCCTCCACGTAGCTAGTCCACGGGACGACACCGCGCTGAAAGTCAAAGGTACACCAAAGGTTAGTACTTTCTGTCCGTGGTACGCCAGCAATCTGGCCGTGTTCCATCCCCTCAAGGAGTGGAATGAAGAGTTTCACCCGGACGCCAGAAAGGTAACACTAAAAGTGCTTGCCTGGGCAGAAGCCGCTATGCAGGGCGAGCTCGGTGAGAAATCGGAAGAGGAGTACGACAGAAAGGAGCGCGTCGAGAGCTTCGTCGTCGAGGCACGGCCCGATGTTAAAGCGAAGGTCCGGTCATCTGAAGCAGTTCTGGGCGCGCTGTCTACGCGCTCATACATGAGGTCTCTGCCAAGGCCGATTCTCCAGACGGCCGACGGACCTCTGGACACTTTGCCAAACACGAGGGCAAACTATGCAGTGATCGAGCAAGGTCTGACCGACACAGAGGCGTTCACGTTGCGGCAATGCACACAGGAACTGCTGTTGACCACCACGGAGAGGTATCAGGCGCTACCCAGCCTGGATATAACGCAAGGCGACCTCAGCGCGATGCTGAAGTGCGGCATCGTGCGACTTGCAGAGCGAAGGCCGAGGATCACGCTACGAGTTTTTAAAGTGGCGAAAAAGGGCAAGAGCGAGACTCGACTGCTGATTGACGGTCGGCCCTTCGACCTGCGCACTGCACGGGTGCTATCGCCAAAGACCCCGTCGCTTAGGGACATAGAGTCATTTGTACTAGAGTTCTCTTTCTTCATGGTTCTGGACTTATTGGGATATTTTTATCAGTTACCAGTGTCACAGGCCCTATCCGAGTCTCTCGGTTTCAGGGCAAGGGGTGGCGAGTACTATGTATTCACTGTCGCGGTGCCAGGTATATCCCGCGCCCCCACTGCTGCGCAGCTGTCAACCCTTGGGGTTAGGCGTCTTGCCGGTGTTTCAGACAGTAGTCTCGCGGTATACGACGATATTGGGCTGGGCGGTTCGACCGAAGAGGATGTGCGTGAAAAAGAGAAGCGGCTGAGAAAAGCCATTGCAGATGCGAATATCCAGATAAGGGAGGATAAGGTGACTATCCCATCTTCGACAGGAGTCTTTGACGGAGTCCAGCTAAATCTCGAAGAGAAGACGCTCGCTGTCCCGCGTCAGTGGGCAGATGCTGTGGCAGGTCAAGAAACGCCAGGAAAGATCACTTCGTTCAGGGGTCTGGCCCAATTCATTGGTTGCCTGCGGTGGGCCCTTTATATAATGAGAAGTCCGGCGGCTGCGTATCCAAGGCTGCTCAGAGCCAACAGGCAGATAAGTCGAAGGTGCATAACCAACAAGGACTGGGACACTCTGGTCGCGCCCTCGCAGAAGCTGCTGGAGGAGGTCAACGCGGGGAAAAAGTGGCTTCGCGAATGCAATCCACGCCAAGTCGGTCACCCCACAAGAGATTTGCATATCTGGGCGGATGCTTCCGATGAGGGAGGCGCCTTCGCGGTGCTGGACCCAACGAGGGGCGTGGTTCTCGTTCGAGAGCGGTGGACTTGGGCAGATAAACTGACGCAGCTGGCCCCGCCAACGCCCATACGGCGCCGAGAACTCGTATCAGCGGCTATCGGTCTGCGCGTCGCGAGAGAGATTTCGGTCGGTTGGGTGAGGATGGAGGCTTTCCATGACAATAGCACCGCAGAAAGCCGGTGCAGGAAGCTGGCGTCCCCCCACTTGGCCGAGAACCATCTCCTTGTCGGACTGTGCGCGCATCTGCAGAAGGCGGACGTCCGAACACACCTCGTGCCGAGTCAGAACATGGTGGCAGACATGGACACAAGGAGTTTGTAAGCGGAGAGAAGAGAGGGGGGGGGCTTTGTTCTTAATACGGTTGGATTTCCTTCCGCGTGATTGGCACACGGAAGAGGGTACCCCGCAGAAGTGTTTCCTCCTGCGAGTCAACGGGCCCTCTGTTCCATAGCGGGAAGAATTCAATCGACCGGCCCCCCTCGCAACCTCGCAAGGACAGGAGCAAGGTGGTCCTGTGTTTCTCCACGGGACCCCGACGCTCGCTGCGTCGTAATAAAAACCCAAACGAAGAATCGTCTCTTCCTCCTCCTATCCAACGTCTTCCTTCAACGTCTCATTGTACTGCCGGCGGAAAAAATCAAAGGGATGGGAAATAAGATCGGTGAGAAAAAACACGCAGTCTTTTTTCGCTTGGTCTTATTCTCCCAACAATATAGGTGAACACCCAAACACACACCTTCTCCCTTTCCGATTTTTTGCGCCACTGACCCGCAGGTCAGAAAAAATTTCAAAGTTCCCTCCCACCCGTCCCTTGGAAAGGGTTCGCACAGTTCGTATTCGAAAACCCTTGCTCCTCCGGTTGGATTTCCTTCCGCGTGATTGGCACACGGAAGAGGGTACCCCGCAGAAGTGTTTCCTCCTGCGAGTCAACGGGCCCTCTGTTCCATAGCGGGAAGAATTCAATCGACCGGCCCCCCTCGCAACCTCGCAAGGACAGGAGCAAGGTGGTCCTGTGTTTCTCCACGGGACCCCGACGCTCGCTGCGTCGTAATAAAAACCCAAACGAAGAATCGTCTCTTCCTCCTCCTATCCAACGTCTTCCTTCAACGTCTCATTGTACTGCCGGCGGAAAAAATCAAAGGGATGGGAAATAAGATTGCCCCAAATACCCCAAATACCACACTTTGGAAAAATTTTGTGGGCCCACTTTTGGCAGGGAATTTTGACCATTTCACCTTAGAGAATTTGACCACCCAGCCTCCAAGGCAACTGCACTGTAGAGGGGGGGGGGGGGGGGAGGGGGGGGTCTGGTTTATCCGGCCATCCGGCCAAAGTGGCTGATCCTTAACAAGAGCGCTGGCCCCCCCCCCCCTGTCAAGCTCTCGCGACAGTGGTGACCAGCGTAGCCGGGATTGTCGGAGAATGGGTGTCCAAGCCATCCTGAGCATGTTCGCAAACTTCTGCGATGCACGGCAGCACGATGCGCACGAAGCTCTGGTAGCGATACTCAGCGCGACTAGTGCGACGCTGGGTCCGGACGAAACGGGGACCCCCTGCCCGGGCTACCAACTCTTCGTAACATGCTTGGAGAACGGCTGGACCAGCTCAGTACGATGCAGTGCATGTGGACGCACTTCTTCCAGCAGTCAGGTAATGCAATGTTTGCAAATTCCTTGCGGAAGGAAGCTGGAAGACTCTCTCCACGTGCACGGGTTTGTGAATCCGGAGAGAGTATGCGACTGCAAGGCTGTAGGTACGGTGGTTGAAAGCATGGATCTCCGTCTGACAGCTGAATGTGTTCTGATGCAGTTTGGCATCTACACGAGAAACGGTGCCAGGCGCCAGAATGACGTGAAACTGCCCCCCTTCTTCGGACCGCCGGACCATCTGCTACGCCTCGCGGCCGTCGTGGTGCACATGGGGGAGGATACGGCTAGCGGGCACTACGTCACGTACGTTGCGCAAGACACGGGGTGGATCCTCTTCGACGACCTGCACGTCACCTCTGTCGACGACATTCCGTGGGGTGACGTTTACCTCGCGGCCTTTGTCCGGATCCCCCGGAATGCCCACGACATGACTGTCCGTGCCCCGTCACCCTCCATGGTGCTTCCCACTCAGGATCGGCTACCCGACTTGCCTGCACCCCCAGGTTCAGCCGGTAATTTGATGAGCCGGCAGTCGGAAGGATCACCTGACTCCTTCTGCCCCTTTGGTAATTCGCCACCCTGCCCGCCCTTGCCGGACTCCCAATGTCTGACACCGCATGGTCAGTTGTTTGAACAGCAGTTAACAGGTTCCCCGGTGCTGCGATGTCAACACTGCTCCGTCGAATGCACGAAGGATGGCCAGACGTTCCAAGGTCTGAGGGGACTCCGCGCGCATGAGAGACGTTGCCACCTCGCGGGTGTGAGATTCTGATCCGCGTCGTTTGAGCCTCATCGGATTCTTGATTGCTGGCTGGTCTATATTTCACTCCGCACCCGTTTACCCTGACTAACGGGAAAAACTCGAAGTGTCTGTACGAGTGAACGCACACTAACATGAGAGGATGAAGGCACGTATATGCCGCCTGGCCCTGTGCTAGGCGTAGTTTGAGGTTGTACTTATTTCCGAACAACCTACCACGAGCTTATCCACCCACACCCCCATTTTTCCCCTTTCTTTTTATTTACTTTTTCCCGCCCGATGTCGCTGATGACTAACGGACCGTCGGACCCGTCCCAACGGGGGTGCTTATGGAAGCTGCAATGAAGGCTTAGACCGGTACGGGCTACATGGCAACCCCTGCTCAACATGTAGAACGTGGGGGGCCCTTGATCACATTCATTACGGGTGTGGTCGTGGTGTCGGTCGCAATAGTCGCTTTGCTAGCCAAAGAGAGAGATAGAGAGAAAAAGAGCGCCAGAGAGAAAAGAAAAGATAACGTTATCTTCCGGAAAAGAAGGGTTACGCGAACCCCCGAAAAAATAATTACCCCCCAAAAAAAATATACAGAAAAAAAAAAAAAAAAAAAACACAAACCGACGGTGACCCCCAAAACCTTTTTCAACCTTTCCAACACCCTTCAAGCTAAACCATTATACAACGGCCCCCCCCCCCCCCCCGAATGCGATTTGCACCCCAGCGTCGGTTATTCCGTAAGGAACCGAATCGTCTAGCTGCCTGGTCAGAGCAAGTACCTTTCACGTCTTTCACGTCTCGACCCTTCAGGCAGTCTTGCTCCGAGTAGGGTTACCCAGTCTCGTCGACGAAGCCTTCCAGGGGATTAGTTTCCGTTGCAGATTTAGACCGACGGTCTAAATCTGCAAACCGGACTTGGCCGGGAAAAAAAAAAGAAATGTTCAAAAAACGGTGTCCAAAGTAAATATAGGCGGGGGGTGTGGTGTTTGTAGCGGAAGGCTGCTGAGCCTCCGCTGCTGAGACCCAGCCGCTGCCGTTCAATTGTGTTCAGCTTTGGGTCGGCAGGTTGCAGCTGCCAATGTGCTTCATTACCAGATCAAGGTCCTGTTTGCCAGTTGAGTATCCCGCACAAGCTAAGAGTTGCCCACATATGATAAAGGGGGGGCGGAGTTATTTTTGCCAAATTTTCCGTCGCGCCTTCGGCGCGATGTTGCTAAAAATAACGCTAAAAACCCGGAATTTCAAGCGAACTTTAACTCTAAAAATGTTGTCGTAAGCACGGCAGCGCACACCAAAACTGTGGACCTATTATCATAGGAATCATAGGAAAATAGGTCCCCAGGTCCACCCCCCTTCAGCTGCCTGATGAGACTGTCTGTTTACGATTTTGACTGTTTTTGGAGCGCGTCCACATATGGCACCCAACCCCACAGGGAACCCAGAAGCATTCAGAAACCCCCGAAACGCTTGATCCAGACTGGTGTAGGTTGAAAAAACGCCCGCAAAATGTGTCGCCAAACTGACGGGGTGACCATAATTGACCCTAAAGGACCCATGAAGACCCCTCTTTTGCCGAACGAAGTTGTGGAGATGTGTCGGCTCCGCCCCAAGACGCCGTACATCGGCGAAAACGGCACCGAAACACCGCCCAAAACCACCCCATAGTAGCGGTCTAAATCTGCAAACCCTGGAAGCCTTCAAACTAATACCCTGGACGAAGCGCTCGAACAAAAAAAAAATGGTGCATGCTTTCCCGTACGTTGGGGACTCTTGGTACATTGGGGAGTTTCTGACAGGTCAATGGTACACCACTGCAGCCTTTTGCTGCCTGGAAGGGGCCACGTTTGCAGCTTTCGTTGTGTTATGGCCGCAGCAATCCGCGCGACTGCGTATGAAGTGGGGCCAAGTTCGTATTTTGGGTTGCGGTGCTCGTCATGCACACGGCAGCCTCACCGGGAGTTTCTATTCGCGCGCCTTTTAGTGTCAGCAGGATTGAAGAGTAGAGTGGCGCAAGCTGCCTTCGGTACACACCGGCGTCGATAGCAGTTTTCTAAAAGCAATCTAAAGGGATACGAGCGACCTACTGAACTTGGTCGTGAAGAGGAGTTAGTGTATGCGTCGGTGATGGCAGCGGGTTCCTTGAACGAGGAATGCCCAGGAGACGCCAGTCATCAGCTGCGCTGACAGTATATCGTCATGTGTGCTTTGCTACCGATTCTCGTTGTTGGTAAGCAAGGCGGAGGCTTCCCGCATTCAAATTGTACAGAATAAAGAGCGGAGGCTCAACAGTTTTGATCGATTTGCTCGACAGGCGAAGCATGGTGGGAGCTGTGCAACTTCCCCGTTTGTATCTTTTTTGATTGCGCTTCCAAGGTAGCAGCAAAGTAAAAAAGAGATCAACTGCCTTCGGGTGGGCTTGTCTGACACTCGCCGCCGATAAGAAAGAAATGAAACAAATAACAGTGGAGCATTTTGAGTGTTCATTCAACCTCGTCACTCTCTTCGATCTGCTCGTCGTGCACACGGCAGGCAGAAGTTGTGCAAGCCGTAGCTTAGCGCGTGCGCGCAAACGAACGATCCGGAGCAGCAGTCAATCGTACGCGAGAGTCCTGTGCCTGACAGGCGAGCAGCCAAGGCAGAGAAGCATTCTTCAGTTGTTGCCAACGAATGGGCCTGTGCCGTGCACACACTGTCATGCCCTTAATACTCTCCGGCAAGGGAGCGGCGGGGAGTTGCATAGTAGTACGGGACAGTAGTGGGGCGACCGGATACTCCCCGGAGAGATGGTCCCTGCACTCTAACTCGTCTCTCTCTCTCTCTCTCCCTAGTATTATGTGGATAGAGAAAGGTATTCAGGCAGCAGCCATAGGGACAGATCTGGAAGAGCAGCCATGCTTCCCCGTGCGAGCACAAGAAGCGTGCCGGAGAAAGCCTCCCGAGACGGCACTGCTTAACCCGTACCACTTTCCCACTAGACACAGCAGCGCTAGCGTTGCACAATCCGTTGGAAACGGTTCTACCGAGCAGAGTTGACGGGCTGCGGATGCCGGCGACGCCCGCACTTCTTCATCTTCTTTTCTCCCGGAAGAAATACTTTTTAAGCAGCATACCCTATTGTGAACAAATACCTCCAGGAACAACCCCCCTCCCTCTCCTGCAAGCATTCGCGTAAGTCCCATTTTTCTTGCGCTCCTTCCTGCGTGTCCCTCTTGTCGGAGGCGGGAGCGGGAAGGAGGACGAAAAATAAACACGAGCCGAACGAATACAGACAGTTGGCACCACCCCACCCGCGATTCTGCCCAAGCGCTCTCCCCGTTCACTAGCGGCGGCACCGACTTCCACTCCAACGAGCCCTTCGCTGGGTTTGACCGTGGCACTGACATCGGTCGCGAACATATCGTTTGCTTGCTCATTCACTACCGGGGTGGGGGGGCAGGGCTCAACGCGCCCCCCCCCTCCTTTTCTTTGCGCGCATCCCCTGCAGAAAGGAGCCGTTGCTCGGCGTCGCGTGACAGTCGCAGCCCCCACTCGCCACACCCACGGGTTTCGCGCATAAACGGCCGGTTCCCCCCTTTCCTTTCCCCGGTGCACGCGGAGCCACGCCTTTTCCTTTTTCGACCGGGTTGCTGTGCCACGGTGGCCGCGAGAAAACCCTCTTTTGGGTATGCAAGATGCGGCGCTCCCGCCCGGCGAAGACAGCGACACGTCTTCTTCGGACGAAGCCGAGGACTGGAGCTCGGTCGGTAGCAAAACCTACGACAAGGTGAGGACCATCGGTCGCGGCACGTCCGGCGTGGCTTTCCTCGCCCGGCGCCGCTCGGACGGGAAGCAGCTGCTGCTGAAGGACATCCGGTGGGAAGGGATCTCGGAGGAGGAGAAGGACAACGCGCGGAAAGAAGCCCGCATCTTGTCCCGCCTGCGGCACCCGAACGTCGTCAAGTGGGAGGAGACGCTCGAAGACGACGAGAGCTTGGCCATCGTCACCGAGTACTGCGACGGGGGCGACTTGGAGCACTTTTTGACCGCGCGGAAGGACCGAGGAGACCCGGACCTGCCGGAAGACGAGGCTCTCCGACTCTTCGTCCAAATGTGCCTCGCCGTGTCTTACTTGCACTCCAAAAACATCATCCACCGCGACCTGAAGGCCGCGAATTTCTTTTTGTGCAGCACCGGCGTCGTCAAAGTCGGCGACCTGGGCATCGCGCGCGACGACACAATTCCGCCGAAATCCAACCACAACTCTCCCCGCTCGGGCCCCCCCCGGCACTCCGATTTTTTGGCGGACCCGCTGGCGCCTGGGCGGACCATTTGCGGGACGCCGTTTTACATCGCACCCGAGGTCTTTGACAGCAAAGGGCACAGCCGGACGTCGGACGCGTGGTCGCTGGGGGTGATTCTGCACGAGCTGCTCTCGGGGGAGAAGCCGTTCCACGCGGACCACTTCATGGGGCTCGTCGCGCTGATCACGACCGCGGCGCCGCGGCCGCTGCTGCGCGCCGACGTGTCGGCGGAGACGAAGGACCTGCTCGCCGGGCTCCTCGAAAAAAACGGCCGCCGCCGGTTGTCGGTCGACCGGGTGCTCCGGTCCCCGCTGCTCGCGAAGCCGCTGCTCGCGCTGCAGGAGCGGCTGCAGCGGGCCATCGACGGGAAGAGCGCGCGGAAGCAGTCGCGGGAGCTGCCGCCCGGGTACCGGGCGGCGGCGCTGCCGGGAGGCCCGGAGCTGCAAGAGCAGCCGCAGCGGGCCGTCGACGGCGGCGCGGCCGACGGGAAAAGCGCGCGGAAGCAGTCGCGGGAAAAGCTGCTGCTCGCCGGAAGCCGCGACGTGGTGGCGGCGGCGGCCGTCGACGGGAAAAGCGCGCGGAAGCAGTCGCGGGAGCTGCCGCCCGGGCACCGGGCGGCGGCGCTGCCGGGAGGCCCGGAGCTGCAAGACCAGCACGCGGCCGACGGGAAAACCGCGCGGAAGCAGCCGCGGGGTCTCGCGGGGAAGAATGGGTCGCTGCTGGGGGGCCCGGAGCTGCAGGAGCAGCTGCCGCGGCGCGCCGCCGAAGACGGCGCGGCCGAGGCTCCGCAGGGGGGTGCCAGGGGCCGGGCGGGCGGCGGGAAGATGTCGCTGCCGGTGGTTCTGGCCGGCATCCCGCTCGTGGCGATCGTGAAGACGACGCGGTCGCTGAGCGTCGGCGACGGGCTGCGCGTGGCCCGGAAGCAGCCGAGCTCCCCCGTGCCGGCCACCGCCCGTGGGGGGAGGGTATCAGCGGCGGGCGGCCCCGCAGATCAGCACGGGGGGTGCGCGCCGAGCGGCGAAGGCCGCTCGCCTTTGGAGCTGCGTCCGGTGAACGGGAAAGGGCTGGACCTGGGGGGGCGGCGAGAGGGCGGTTCGAGTCCGCGTGGGCTGCGGTTCAGAAGCAAGTCTGCGCAAGGGGGAGAAGATCCGGGGACGAGGCGCTGGCTCGCAGAAGAGCCGGGGCTCAACGAGCAGGCGAAGGCTTGCCGGGAAAAGCTGAGGGATGCCATGGCGCAGGCCGAAGAGCAGCGCAAGCAGCTCAGGCAGGAAGCCCACCGGCACGGCGAGGAAAGCCGGACCCTCGCCGGCGACCCCCCGCCGCCGCCGCCGCAGCAGCAGCAGGCGCCCAGCGCGGCCCAGCGGCAGCAGGCGCTCCTGCAGCAACGGCGGCGGACGCTGTCGATTCCTTCGCGCGGGCTTCTCTCGCCTTCCGGGCACTCTCCCGCGGACCGCGTCACGTTCGACCGGCACCCGTCCGCCCAGTCCGGGCTGTCCACCCCTGCTTATCTCCGCCAGGACCAGGCAGGCGTCACCTTCGACCGGCGCCCATCCGTCCTTTCCGGCCTGTCAACACCCGGTTGTCTCCGCCAGGACCACGGAGCTGCCACCCCCGAGATCACATTCGACCGGCACCCATCCGCCCACTCCGGTGTGTCCGGCCCTGCTTGTCTCCGGAAGGACGAAGCGGGGATCACTCCCGAGCTCCGCTCGCTCCTCATCCAAGGCCGCGCAGGCTGCGCCGCCAACCCGATGGCCGAGAACGAACCGCTGTCGCCCGTTTTTGCAACAGGCCGAGGCGACCCCACGTCCCCAGCGACCAAGGCAAAGCGCCTGGTTGGCTGGAAAACCGAGCCCATTGCCCCGCTCCGGCCCCTCGCCTCGCCGTTGAATCACGCAAAGCCCGTCCTTGACTGGAGTTCCCAACCGGCTTCCTCTCCCCGCCCCCTTGCCTCCCCTGTGCGCATAACGGGCGACTGCGTCTCCCAACAACCCCTCAGTTCTCCAACCAACAACGCAAGGCACGCGCGAGACGAAAAAACGCCCGGACCCACGTCCCCGCCTGGCGGCGCCTCCGGCCGGGCCCCGTCTGGCGCCCCGCTTGCAGTGGGCACGAGCAAGGTCGCCGTGTGGTCGCAGGAGGCCAGACTCGGCCACGAAAAACCGACCCGCGTTCCCGTGCGAGGCCGGACGTCGATCAGCTCCGAAGAGGGAGAAGTCGCGGGAGTTCGACAGGAAGCCGCAGGCGCGGGAAGCTGGTCTCCGACAGTCGGGGGTGGTGTTCTTAGGAGGTGCGTTCAACACCCCGGCCCAGCGCTCCCTCCGCCCCCGGAGGCGGCTGGAACCCACCGAGATGACCGAATGCGTGTCCGGCGGATCTCGTCATCCTCGGAAGAAGTAGGGGTGGCGCACAAAACGCACACAACACCACCCGGGAACGGCTGTGTACCTGGCGAAGGCGAAGGGCAATTGCCATCGTCCCCATCAAAACCTGGCGAGACACACAAGCCCCTCGAAAATGGCATCGGCCCATCGTTCCCAGGAGCAGGCGGAACCCTCGACAAAGCCGGCCAGAATGCGACCGGCCGGGGATCTGTGAAGTATTTGGAGACGAGTGAGACGCTGCCGACCGACGGTCATCGCGTTGCATCAAGGGGGGAATCCCACTTTTCCGTATTGCTAGTCGATAACGACAGAGCAAGGCAGGCCGGCTGTGTCATCGAACACGCGCTGTGCAGCACAGCGGCCGCTGTTGTAGACGCCGAACGGGGCCCTGCAGTTCCACCTTCTGACACCGGACGGTCAAGCCCAATGGACCTTGCAAGCCGACGTACCGAAAGTTCAAAACAAGTTCACCCACTCGGCACAAAAGCTCTGCTCGTTGGCGCCGAACGATCGAATCCAATGCGCTCTGACGCCAATGGCTCCGGGAAGCAGCCCTCCACGCCGGTAGACCTGCAGGATTTCTACCGGAGCCACCGGCGGGAAGCGCGGCAGAACAAGGAGCGGCTGCGCCTGGCGGTGCTGGAGGACCGAGCTGGAAAGGCCGGCCACGACACGGAATCGCCACGAGCGAGGCCGGACGTTCAGTGCCAGGCAAGGCAGCCCGTTTGCGGGAATGCCACCGAAAATCGCAGTTCATCACCGACAGCGAAAGCAGCAAAACAACCGCCGGCCGGAGAAGCCGCCGGTTCCCGCTCTTCATCCGTCGGGCTTAGCCAGTCAGCATCTCCTTTGCCTAGCTCTCCAATGGTGAAGGCAAGGAATCAGCCAGTTACCGGCAACGCAGCTGGTTCCCGATCTTCGTCCATAGCGTCTTGCCAGTCAGCATCGGCCGTGGTTTCCCCAAAGGTGAGAACGGCAAAGCAACCAGTTGGCGGGAAAGCAGACTCCCGCTCTCCATCTATCGGATCCAGTCGGTCATCATCTGTTTTGCCGGCTTCCTCGAGAGTCAAAGCAGCAGCGCATCCAGTTGCCGGGAAAGCCGGATCCCGGTCTTCGTCCGTAGCGTCTAGCCAGTCAGCATCTCGTTCACAGGGCTCCCCGACGGTGAACGTGACAAAGCAGCGGAAAGCGCGGGCTTCCCGCACTTCGTCTATCGGGTCCGGTCGGTCAGCGCATCCTTCACTGGCTTCCCCGACGGTGAAAGCAGCAAAGCAACCAGTCCTGGGGACAGCACTGGGATCTCGCACTTCATCTATCGGGTCTGGCCGGTCAGCATCTCCTGTACTGGCTTCCCCAACGGTGAAAGCAGCAAAGCGGCCAGTTGCTCTTGAAACACGAGCTTCCCGCTCTCCGTCTATCGGGTCTGGCCGGTCAGCGTCCCCTTCGCTGGGTTCCCCGACGGTGAAAGCAGCCAAAGAGTCAGTTGCGGGGACAACACCGGGATCTCGCACTTCATCCATCGGGTCGGGCCGGTCAGCATCGCCTTCACTGGGTTCCCCGACGGTGAAAGCAGCAAAGCGACCAGTCGTCAGGAAAACACGAGCGTCCCGCTCTTCGTCTATCGAGTCTGGCCGTTCAGCGTCTCCTTCGCTGGCTTCCCCGACGGTGAAAGCAGCAAAGCAGCCAGTTGCTAGAAAATCACGGGTCTCTCGCAAGCGACCAGCACCTCCTCCGCTGGCTTCCCCGTCGCATCCCGTCGACGGAAAATCAGTAGCCACTCGCACTCCGTCCGCAGGGCCTAGCCGGTCAGCATCTCCTTTGCAGGCTCCCACCGTAAAAGCAGCAAATCAACCAGGCGACGGGACAGCTGATGCCAACCCCAGTTCGCAGCTTGGACCTCTTCGGCTGCGATCAAGTCCTCGGCTTCTGCCAGCCTCCCCGGTACAGGTCTCTCCAACGGCAAACCAAACGGCAAAGCAAGCTTTCGACGGCAAACCAGCCGGAAACTGCAGCTCGCCAACTCAGTCTCGGCGACAGTGGCAGGGCTCTCCTTTGTTGGCTTCTCCCACAGCGAAAGCGGCAGTGAGCGCCAGCCCACACGTTCGGCGGTGGCCGGGCTCTCCGGTACTGGGGTCGCCCGGGGCGAAAGCACCGAAGCAGCCAGTCGACGGGAAAACGCCAGCAAGCAGCTGTTCGCCGGGAAAGCTGCGGCAGAGCTCTCCTTCGCCGGGGTCACCAACGGCGAAACCAGCAAACCAGTCTGCTTCCGGAAACCGCGACTCAACAACTCGACCTGCTGCACTGGAATCGACAGCAAGCCAATCAACGAGTCTGTGTTTGGCGGATCCAGCAAAGCAGCATGCCGGTGAAAAAACAGGCCGTGCCTCGGCGGGAACTGACCCGGCATCAATGGAAGAGTACCGGAAAGAGCTCCGAAGAGAAACCGCGCGCAACAGGGAGAGACTGCTCCGCGCGATCCGAGAAGATGCGGCCACCCTCGAGGCGGAGCCGAGCAATGGACAACCGCTGATGCCTGCAGAGACGGAGCGAGGACAGCTGGGCTCACCCAAGAGCGGACTTTGCCATGGGGTTCCGGGGACGGGTTCAAGCGCAGAAGTTCCGGCTCCTCCAGTTCTGTCCACTGCGGGGGAGCAGAGACAAGCGCAACCAACCGAAAGCGAACCGGCTCGGCTTCCAGGGATAAGTTCGAGCGGAGAAGACTCTAGTACTCGGAGGACGCAGGTGTTGGCTACAGAGGGGAGGCCGTTGAGCCCCACTGAAAGCGCACCGGCTCCCGGTGGGATTCTTTTGCCCAGAGCAACCAGCTCAAACACAGCGGGCGATGCGGCGGCATCTGCCTACGGGTCTCGCTCTCCCAAGGCCACTCCCCAAGTAGTTGTTTCGAGTGATGCTTTGTTGTCAGACTTTGTTGTGCGGCAGGTAAAAAGCGACGCCATCAAATCCGAAGAACTTTTCCCGGGCGATGCTTCGTTGAGATGCTCAGGTTCTCACCTACGAAGCGACTCTTACCTACCCAACGTCACGCCCAAAGTAGCTGTCTCCCCAAGTGATGCGTTGCTGGTCGTCTCACTTGGTCAACAGCCCAGCTGCGACTCATTCCGTACAGTGAACCCCGCAGAAATTTCTCCAAGCGATGCGTTGTTGGATAGCCCGGTTGACCAGCAGCCGGTATGTGAGTCGTGCCCACCCAGCGCCAACCTCGATAACGCTTCCGACATCGGAACTCCGCGCGAAACGCGTCCCAGCACGCCGGAAGTGTCCAGTAACCAGCTCGTCGCTGGGACACCACCTGCGGACGTCGAGAGCTTTCCCTGCGCGAAAAAACAGCACGGATTGACTCCCCAGGACGTCGAAAACCTTGCAACAACGCAGAAAAAGGACGCTGCATTTTTGCGGGGAACGCGTTCCGCGACACCGGAAGTGCCGAGTGTCCGAAGTGAACGGCCCGTCCCTGCATCGGCCACCCCCACGTCACCTGAAGGCATTGGGGCGCACTCAGGCGCGGAAGAACAGCACGAATCGACACCGGATGTCGAACAGCTTGCGAGAAACCGGCCCGAGGCGACCCCGGCTGCTGCTGGGTTGGCAGACTGGAAAACCGATGCCGGATTTCCGCGCGGAAACCCGCGTATCGTCACACCTGAGGTGTCGAGTGCCCGGAGTGAGGGGCCTGCCGAACCTGCGCCAAGCACCCCTACGGAAGACCAGCACGAGCCGGCTCCCGAGGACGCAGCGAGGAGCCGTCCGGGGGAGGCCGTGGCAACAAGCCAGCAGCTGCCCGCAGCTGCCGGAGCGAGCATCGAGTGCAGCGAAGTGCAAACGAACGCGAGGGGCACTCAGCGGCCCGCCACACCCGAAGTATCTATTGCCGCCGAACCCGCCTCAAGCACCCCCACGCCCCCCGAAGGCGTCGAGGCGCATGCCGCGACAGCAACCCGGCAGCCGCCCACGGCCGCCGGAACGAGCACGAGGGGCACTCAGCGTCCCGCCACACCCGAAGTATCGACTACCGCCGAACCTGCCTCAAGCACCCCCACTCCCCCCGAAGGCGCCGAGGCGCACGCCGCGGCAGCAACCCGGCAGCCGCCGACGGCCGCCGGAACGAGCACGAGGGACACTCGGCGAGTCCACCCGGTCGGCGCGGGCGCGGGCGGTCCGGTCCGGGGAAACAGCGGGAAACCGGCACCTTGCGACCCTCCGCAACTAAGCGCTGCGCGTGGGCACTCGGGTGGTCTTTCGCCCGTCTCCCGCGGCGGGGAAAAATTGTCCGACCACGTCGAAGGACACCGATCCGCGTGCCTGAGTGGGGCTATTGGAGGCGCGGGTTGCGCGGACACACGAGACATGCCGGGGGTTGCTCTGCGTGTGTGGGCCGGCAGGGCGGAAGGGACGCTGGCTCCGCCGGGTCCCGCCGGGCACTCGCCGCTGGAAGTGTCGCCGCAGCCTTCGGGCAGCTGGCTGGGCGTGCGGCTGCGGGGGCCAGCGGCGGGCTTCGCCGCGGGGAGCGGAAGCGCGGCGGGCTCGGCTTCAGCCCTCGTGTGCTACTTCTGCCTTCCCGGCACGACGCCGGACGCGGTGTTCCGGTGTGCGACGTGCCACAACCTGCACTGCGGCAGCTGCCGCGCGGGCGGAGAGGGGCAGCACGCGGCCCTGCATAGCATGCTGGCGGCGGACAAAGCAAAGGCGGCCGAGGAGGAGGCCGGCACCCAGCGAAAGTTCTCCGCGAGTGACCGGTCGTTGTCTTCCTCGTCCCCGCTGGTGAAGCCGCAAGCATTCGCCTCATTCCCTGGCACTGACGCCACCCGCGGGAAGCGGGAGCGTGAGACCGAGAGGCAGGCGTGTTGCACCATCATGTGAAGTCGTCGTCTATAGCAGACTCTGTTCTGGCAAATGTACTCGTTTCGGTAGGCACACATGCATGCATGTCTCCGCTTCGTTCATGCACACAGACCCCTTTGTCAGTAGGCTTTTCGTGGCTCGTCTCAGTATGCTAAGCACAGGCACATCCGTTCAGGGAGGGCCCTACCACTGTGTCTGAGCTTTTATTCATGGAACTCGGGCGCTCTTGTTAGCTGCGACCCAAAAGCGTCCGCTGTCTTGTCTTCTTTATGCGGCTGTGATCTACTAAGCACCGCACAGCACAGCGAACATGGGATTGTCTGGCGCAGAACCGATAGCTCAGAACTCAACGAACTTGTACCAGCAGCTTCATGTACAGCAGTACTAGAGTGTCACGGTCAAGGCTGTTTTTCGAGGAAGGTATAGATGAACCGAGTTGCGGAGCTCATTCGTCAAGAAGCCCGAGAGGAGGCGACTCCTGCTTAGTGTTCGATAATACACCCAAAAGTCGCAAACATAGGGCATCGGGACCGCCATCGAAGGCGGCATCGTTGCTTTCGTTGGGAAGACGATCTTCGACGAAGGCATTCGACAAGATTGTCTTGTCCAATCAAACAACTTTCCCACGTCTCCCCGGTGCATCTTCATGCCACCTATAAAACCATTCCAAGCCAAAACACGAATACAACAGCACCGGCCTTCTACAAATAACGGTAAGAAACGCAAACACAAACCAACCAACAATGCAGAAGACATTTAATGCAGACTATTTATATCACGACAGACTAATGCAAAACCACCAGCTTCAGGAACAGTCGTTTTAGTGAAAAAGGGGCCCGCTTTTCAGCTTCGCAGTGGGTGGTGGCACATTGAGGGTGTGTCTGTCGAAGCAGGGGGGTTGAGCTTAGGTTGCGCTCCACACTGGACTTGCCCTCGCATCAAGCGCTGTCTTTTAGTACAACTGCAAGTTCTTACGAACGAGAAAGAACAAGGATCCAAACAAGCGAAGAGATGTTCCCGGGACACAAGGGGTCCAGAAACGCGAAGACTCGAGAGCGAGTCATCCATACCGAAGCGATCTCATCTGGTGCAATTGCCTAGCAATAGCACGAAAGAGAAACTGCACGACTTCCCTTTAGGTAGTCGCAGAACAAGAACTCCTGTTACCTTTCTCTGCGTCTGTACAATCGTTGGCTGTTTTAGAGTGTCTAAGTCTTGAACGGCCTGTAGGCAGTCTATCACCCAAAACCACCGTCTAGTCCAAACATCACGGTTAATCGATCTCTTTCGGGCTGGCTTGGCATGACGAAGAGGAAAAGAAGGAAACTCGAAGAAGAGATGTTCCCAGGACACCAGGGTCCAGAAACAACGAGGAGCACATGCGAAGGACTTGAAAGCGAGTCGCCGAAGCGAACTCATCCCCTGCAGTCTTCAAGTTACAACACGGAAGACAAGACTGCACGACGTCCCTTGAGGTACTTGCAGAACAAGTACTACACTAGCTTTCTCTGGCTGTCTTTGAGTGTCTAAGTCTTCCAACCGGCTTTTCTCCATCTACCGTCGGCAGTCACCAGAACACAGAGTCCAAGCATCAAGATCAACCGGGACTGGTAGAGGACTCCAAACAGACGAAGAGAAGCCAAAGAACCACCAGGGGTTCAGAAGCAGCGAGGGGCACGTGCGAGGGACTCGACAGCGAGTCAGGCGAAGCGATCTCATCTATTGCCATTACCAGGAACAATACTGAAGCGAAACTGCTCGAATTCCCCTGCGGCACTTCACTTTTTATAACCCTTTTTTGGGGTTCTTTCTTGCGTGCGTTGTGTGTGTGTGTGTGTGTTGTAGACCTGTTTTCACGTGGTGCCTCCCTGTGCGAGAGGCGTCCACGACTCCTTCAGTTTCAAGTAACCGCCGATGCTCCCGCAGGTTGCGAGTGGGGTCCGTGTTCAACTGGGGGTGGTGTCTTGTACAGCACCTCGCGATCCCTTCGTTGTCTGCTTCGCACTCGCCGCAGCGCCCCAGTCTGTGGATCGAGCAGTATAGCATCCGCGGCCTTAGGCCGTCCCCTTCATGGTGGTGTTGTTTATACCGGCAACACGTCTCCGCTGGCAAGCGCTTTTTCGCACATTCCTTACATCGGGGCTTTCTGTGTAGCGTGCAAATCTCGCCGGGGCGTGATGTGTTCACCGCGTCTTCTGGGGCCTTCTTCGGTTGCGACCCTCCGCACGCTCCTGCACCTGAAACCTTGTTTATCATCTCCGCCCTCGCCTTCCAGTCGGCCTTTCCTTGTGCCCATCCTGCGGGGTAGGCTTCCTCCGGGATATAGGTTGCCGCCCATTCCAGGTGTTGGGGGTACAACGCGGTCTCCGTCCGTGTCGGCTTCAGCGTTCTTACGTGCTCCCGGATGCCGAGGATGACCGCGTCGGTTGTCTCCGTGAGTTGCGCGCGCCGCGAAGCACCCCTCACGACTGTTCCCCCGACGGAGGTCAAGATCGTCGTCGCACATTCGTGGCCATAGAACCACGGCCGTCCTGTCACCTTCTTGTAGGCGCTGCCTAGCTCGACCAGACTCATCGCCTTTCCGAGTCCGGAGGCCCGAAATGCTGCGAGATCTGCCTCCTGCTGCTCTCGCGTTGGGCGCTGTTGTTGCACGAGGTCCATCGCCGCGTTGCTGAGTGCATCTGCGTCCACATTCTCCTCGCGCTTGACGTGCTCCGCCCGTAGCGTGAGTCGCTGCCGCAGGGCTACCATCTTTTCTATTGCACGGGTCAATAGCGGCTTCAGGTCTTCCGAACACGCCATTTTTCGGTTGGTCTGCCCAATTACCAGAGCCGAGTCGCCGCGGATGGTGCACTGCTTTCCTTCCGTTCCTTCTGCCTCTTCCAAAAGCTGTAGCCCTGCCAACATTCCTTCGTACTCGGCAACGTTGTTGCTGCGCACATTTGGCAGCGGGAGCACAATCTGCGAGACCTTTACGCCTTCTTTGTATAGGACTGCTCCTGCACCCGCCACAGCAAAAGCCGTACCGTTCGCCCTTGCTCCTCCGTCAAAGTAAACCGCTATCCCGCCACCTGCTGCGCCTTCTGGTAGCACCCGACGCGCTGTAGTGGCCTTCTGTGCTGGGGGTTTTGGCGCCGAGTAGTACCGGTTCCTGAGCGCCGGGAGCCGGCATCCGGTGCACAACTCGAAGTCCACCGCTAACTCAACGAAGCTTACCCCCAGCTCATGCCCTGGAGGCGCCCAGTTCAACTCTCTCAGCCAGTCCGTGAACGCCATCCACATCTCCGGGCCGTATTTCCACTTGGTTGAAACCGCTGAGGGCGCGATGTCTGGCACTACCAGCTTGTGCGGCTCGGCCGGTCTCCATTGTCGCGGGTATTCTAGGGTCCGATGGTGACGTGTGGATCTGTCCAGCATTTCATCCGCCCCTTGGCGTGCTGTCAGGACCTCCACGAAGAAGAGATGCAGCGTCTCCAGCAGGCGAAGTAGCTTCTCCCGTTCCCTGGGCAGGTGTTCCGAGTCTGCCTGGGGGGCGGGGGCTACTCCGCACATTCGCAAGCACGGTGGCCAACTCTGCTGCGCGGCCGTCAGTTCCGCGTACTTCACGCGTGTCTGTTCCCAGGCCGGGCACTTCCAAAACAAGTGTTCGACCGTCTCGCGCTCCTGCGTGTTGCAGTACGGGCACCCCCTCTCGCTCAGCCCCGTCCGCCCGGTGACCGGCGTGGCTCCTGCGATGACTGACCTCAGCAGTCCGGCTTGGTAGGCTGTGAGAGGTGAGTTCTGCTTCTCTAAGAGGCTCCTGGTTGCTGTAAAATCGACCCCGCTTTGAACCCCCCCGAAATCGTTTCCTCTCCTCGCTGCTAGTCGAACCATCTCGCGCATGCGTAGAGAGTGTCGCAGGTCGTGTTGTAGGAGGCGTGTGTTGCCCTCCTGCGCCGCGTCGTGTACAATGCCTTCCCCTACCTCATTCACATACGCGATGCACGTAGGTGTCACCCACCGCCATTGGAGTTTGTCCAGCGCCTCCTTCAAGAAGGCAAAGGGGCCGTGTAGCTTTGCGAGTTCTTCTCTGTGGACCCACGCCGTTTCCGCCAACGCTCGCGCGTATCCCCACTTTTTGACCTGTTCGGCCCAGGTTGTGATCTGCCTGTACATTGGGACAACGCCTGGGTCTAATCTATGCCCGTGGTGCAGCACGTGCAACACTGCTTCTTGCGCTCGTCGGGGCGGCCCCGTCCAAACTGACTCGGTGAACCTCCTCCTCATGCGTTCGACTTCCTGCTTCCCGATCGCCGTCACCGCTGCCCCATAGTACAACTTTGAGCCCGCCGTCATGCTGACGGCGAGGTCTCGTGCACCAGCCGGGAGCGGGAGGCAGGTCGCCCTTTTCAACACGTTGTCTACCATTCTTACTCGTTCCGCTACTCGCTTGGACTGCTGGAGAGGCTTGCTTGGCGGTACCTGCTTTGTTGTCAGCATCACTCCTAGTACGTCAAACGTGGTCTGTCTTGCTATCGTCTCTGGTCGCGCTACCGCTTCTCCGGCTCCATTACTCTCCGTGTAGTGGATTTCTTCGGGGGCGTCCCGCGCTGTCGTAAACCACAGGGACTTCACTTGCGTACAGACTTTCATCCCTGTAAGCCCCGCGAACGTTCCCGACCGATTGGCCGCTTCTTGCAGCTGCGCGAGGCTCTTCAATAGCGCGTATACATCATCCACGTAGGATAGCGGGATCGCCGCTTCGATGTCTGCGACGTGCCGCATCCAGACGCTGATAAGCACGTTAATCAGCACCACGCTCAATGGGCATCCCTGCATGATCCCGTTCGTTGGCACGAAGCCTTCCCCCAGTTCTGTCCCAATACGGAAATGGCGCTGCATGCCGGAATATGCCGCACGCAGGGTCTGCAGCACGGTTGGGTGAAACCCCAGCTCCTCTGCTAACCGAAAAGCGATGTCGATCGGCACGGACTTCTTGAAGTCCAGCGCCAGCCCGTACAACGGCTCCCCCGCTTCCTCTATGAGGGCTGCTAGGTGCCAGACCAGGTCGTCCGTTCCGTGCTTCTTTCGGCAGCCGTGGAGGCCGCTTGGCACCACCTTGTCCATCCACTCAAGCGCCTCCTTGGCCCGTATCGCCGCCCACAGCCTGTACAGGACTGGCGTGATCGATATCGGCCGCTGCGACATGGGATCTCCCGTGCTCCCGGGCTTCGGCAACAGGTGCAGGATTGCATGCATCAACTGTTCCGGCCATCGCCCTTCGGCTTCCACTGCGTTCATGGCCTCGGCCATGAGTTGCAGGATTTCCGTGGGCAGCTGCTGCAGTTCGAAAACGCGCCACGCGTGCAGACCGGGCGACGTGGTCTTCTTCATCTTCTTGAGCGCTGTCCTTACATCTGCCGCGCCGATCTTCTTGCACTCCATTTGCTGCGGGGCAGGCAGATTCCTCGCGTAGTTAGCCTTGAAGGCCTCCCACTGCGGTTCCTCTGTGCTCGCGTACCTCTGGAAGATGCCGCCCCAGGCTTCGGGTCCCCTCAGCAACTCGTCGATTTCTTTTGGACACGCCGTCAAGGTTCCGTCTTGCCGCCGCAGGAAGATCGATGGGCTTTCTTGGCTCCCAGCGAGAAACCGGTACACGTCGCCTCTGTCGGTGCTATTCCAGGCCCTCTGCACCCGGTCTTTCCACCGTCTTGTTCGCTGCTGCGTGTGGCAGCTGTGTCAGGTCAAGTAGCGAGATCTGAGGCCCTGTGATGGCTGAGTGCACACCTAAGCAGGGCTGCATCCTCGTGTTGTAGCCGTGTTGTGTATAAGGCTTCGTGGGGGCCTGACCTCATCACTATAGGGCACAAACCTTTCTCGACAGTGATTGGACAGTCGGGATTGCCGGGGGCGGGTCTCCATGAAGAAGAGAATTGTAAAGCAAGACCTGCCCCCTGCGCCTGCTGTCTCCGGCTGCTTCGGCAGACGACACATACTACTACTACTACTACTACTACTACTTTGGGCTTTGCGTCCTTTGCAGAACATCGCGGCCCTGGTGCTTGCCCGCGCCTTCGGGTGCTCAATACTCAGCTCGACCCTAGATGCCGCTGTCATGGACCACCCCAGGTTTTACCCCGTCTGTCATTTGCCCGTTCCAGCTTAGTTCAGCATTATTCCAATTACGGTAGCTGGTGATCGACCCTTGGGCATGACCCGAAGCTTCCCACCCCTTTTCCACCCAATTGTCGACGTCCCATTCGTATCGGGTTAAACAGCTAACAGAAGACGGGCATACGACTTCGTCCACACCCTTCCCCCAAGAAACATTTTCCCCCTTCTCTCTTCGGAGAAGACTTGATGCTAGTATACATGCACGAGGCAGACAGCACTGCCTAATCACTAAACTAAGATTTTCTCACCTTCTCTTCGGAGAAAACTTGGTGCTAGCATCAAAAACGTGCATGATTGGCAGCGTTGTGTCTAAACATTAAGCTAAGAATTCACCCCCCCCACCCCCCTACACCCCCCCCACTCGTTCTTAGATTTCTATTATGCCGTATTCTTTCTCGAGACCATCGGTGCTCACATAAGGGAATGGAAACACCTCCGTCGGCCGCCTGATTCTCCCAAGGTTGGTTCTGTTTAGTGGGTTGTTTGTTCAATATCAAGGCGGTCAACTTTGCCGTGCAGGCTGGTCAAAGACCAGCCACAGTCAACGCCGTGTGGGCGCGGGCTTTAGCTGTCGATCAGCATGGGCCGATCCCCCGATTTTCACGCAATCCGGGAGGGCACCCAGAGGCTGTCGGCCATCCCAGCGCCGCATCACGTGGCAAAGCTCACGAAGGGTAGGTGCTACTATCCACGTGGACAGAGTGTCTTGCTACCCCCCAATCAATCAACGTGAGATGCGGCCGACCCGACCTTTCCCGTCGGGCATTGGGCGCTGCCAGTCCCCCGTGTTTCCGCCACGGCGCGCTGTACTGCGCTTCTGTCGCTATATGCGGGCCTGCCTCGGTGGGGTCTTTCCCCGCGTTCTTTCCCCCGGCAAAGTGTGCAGCGCCGGTGCGCGGCCAACAACGGGTGGCCCGCTGTTCGCTTTACGGCTGGGTGAAGGCACCCTGTCGTGAACGCGAACTGGCGACGCGGGCTCCGATTTCTTCCGGGCCTTCGTGTATGTCGTTCGTGCCCGCAATGAAGTGTCAGCTTGGAACTGTTGCGAACAAGAGGAATCCAACTGCTTGATTAAACCACGCATCTCGCTTCATCACAGCGGTGGCGAGTATAATGCGACTTCTGCCCAGTACCCTGCATGCCAACGCTGCGAAAGATCAGATCAAGCGGGGGTAAGCGGCCGGAATATCTATGACTCTCTTCAGGTAGCTAAATGCCTTCTAAATAAAGACGGGCATGAACGGACGGGCCAATTGCACAAAAAAGTGTCGTTTCAACCGTCGAATCAACTTGGTAAGGGGTCTCCCGACCGCCCGTCCGATCCCACAAAGAGTGTCGGTTCGATCTTCGGTTCAGACAGAAGGCAGCCGCGACGAAGGCGTCGCGGCTTTGGCAGGGGCGGCTGCTAACCATTGCGGAACAACAAGGAGGGGCGCTGCGTACTCTACCCGCGGACGGGCGCATGTCGCGAAACTCTTCAAGCTCAAAAGTAAAGAAACGAAACAAAAAATAACGACAAAACAATCAACCAGGGGATTAGCTTCTGTATCCACATTTGGACTGTCAGTCCAACTTCGGAAAAGCGGGGAAAAAGGAGGAATAGTTGAGTTGCAGCTCTTGACAAAGATAGATGGAAAAAAGAAGGTGTTTTTATTCTTCGCCTTTTCTCACGAACGGGGGGTCGGTCCTGCTTTTGGCTTTGTAGGTTCTCCCGACTCCCCAATTCGTGGTCAGCACAAACTCAAGAGGTCTAGTCAAGTATTCCCTGCAGTATTGGCATACTTTCAGAAAGAAAATGGCACTGTGCCATCACCCAGGCCCCCGGCAGAGGTGGCCAATGTGCAATCCGAGGTCGTGAAGATCCGTCGCGTCGCGCTGTGTTGAGCCCATTCCTGAGTGAGGACGCAAAGCCGTTGGCGGTCCAAATTTGGAAAATATGCCGGAGACCAAGCTAATGCCTTGCAATCAACCGAAACAAAAAAAAGCACACAGCGAAAAAAAAGAATAGTGGGAGGGAAGAAAGCAGCAACTAGTAGTTGCTCAGGGGAAACTTGGAGAAAAAAAGAGGCACGGCAACGGGCCTCCAGTCACCACTCCACTGCTCGAAGGGGTTGCCCTTTTCCACGCATATTTCGTGTGGGACCGTGTTCGTGTTCATCTCCAGCGCTTTGGCAACTTTGGTGGAACCACAGGTCTCCACCAAAACTGTTTTTTTTTCGTCGTATAAGATCGCAGATCTTAGAAGATTAATATATCCGACGAATACCTAACACTCGTTACAAGGTTAAGTAACCCCGTCGCTATCCCGAAAACATCGTAACTTCACCCCTCGCAGGGCAATTCCTCCTTCGATAGCCTCAGCTTTTCCCGACTCAGGCACGCAATCGCGAACATCAGGGTTGGTCAACTGCTCCCCGCAGTGTTTGCGCACTTGCAAGAAGCACCCGCTCCGTTGACAGTATACTCGAGGAGCCAGTGAGGTGCAAACCACAAGGGAATATGCTGCAACCCACACCGGTAACATCTGAGTTTGGGTGCCGGGCGCAAGCGTTCAAATAGTCCTCGACAGGACAAGCGCGAATTTTTCTGGTGGTGAGATCTTGGTAAAGGGGGGCGACCCCCCGCTTTAGGATCTCGAATACCTGGAGAAGTTCTTGTGTCGAAGCTGTGCTCTTTTCTTTTTTTCTTTAGTCGTCGACAAACGAAAACCAGTGAAAAAATAACCGAGCAAAACTAAAGCGCTTCTTCTTGTTTTTATTTTTTCAAAGTGAAGTTTTCCATGGGCGCTCCATGGCCTGTGCGAATGTGGCTTTCCTCTTGCTCTTCTGACCCGAATGCCGTACTGCGCTGGGCGATGTCCGCCCGATGGCAGGTTGGTTAGTGTACATCAAGTACAACCAATGTTGTCCCTCTTGAGCCTGCACGTATTTAGGTGAAGCACAGGTGACACACGGGAATCTGTCCAGAAAGCAGAAGTCACAATGAGAGTACCAAAAACAAAAGGTCTCAGGTGAAGCAGCCGGGTGAAGCCCGCGTCACCAACTGCCGCGGCAAACACACGGTTCATTAGGGCGGGCAGGTCGCAAGACAACAGTTTATGAGTCACACGTGTCGCTCCGCAAATCAAAGGACCTAAACAGTAGGGGACGGGGCGTACAATTTCTGGTGCCAAATGCTCGCAAACACGCTTGTCGCCGCGGTGGTGGCGGGGACATGGCAGCTCACTTTGATGGAAGAAGACGTGAGCAGCATGGGCGCCATGTGTCTGGACGGGTCTCCTGGGGGGTTTTACTACAGCGCCGGGAATGCGGCGAACAAGAACAACTGGCTGATCTTCTTCCAAGGCGGGGGCTGGTGCTTCACCGAGGAAGACTGTTACGCGCGCGCGAATTCGACGCTCGGCAGCTCGGCCGCGTGGCCGAAGACGAAGGGACCGGGCCACGGCATTCTCTACCAGAACTGCACGGTGAACCCGGCTTTCTGCGACTTCAACATCGTGTACGTGCAGTACTGCGACGGAAATAGCTTCAGCGGAAACAAGGACGCGCCGATGGTGGTCAACGGCAGGCCGCTCTGGTTTAGGGGGAAGCGGATTATGGACGCCATGCTGCAACGCTTGAGTGCGTCGTTCAACCTGTCCCTCGCTGAAAAGGTCGTGCTCACCGGATGCTCCGCAGGTGGACTCGCTGCGTACCTTCACACAGAGTACGTGCACGACTGGTTCAAGGCGCATGCTGACGGCTTGAAGGTACACCCACCAAACCCCCCCCCCCCAGGCATCTTGTTAAGAACCATCCATCCATCCATCAGCCGGCTGACCCCCCCCTCAGGCTATTTTCACTGTGGAGGGGGGAGACGCTACCTGTCACACTCTAAGGTGGTCACCACGGTGGGCGGTCAGAAAAAAAAATTTTTTTTTGCCCCAAATACCCTAAATACCACACTTTGGAAAATTTTTGTGGGCCCACTTTTGGCAGGGAATTTTGACCATTTCACCTTCGAGAATTTGACCACCCAGCCTCCAAGCACGACGCTTTCACACGACGTTGACGATCAGAATCGCGTTTCTTGGCATTCAGTGCATCGATAGACAGGATGAGCAGGCTACCTTGATGCAAGAGCGGCCGGTGCTGTTCGGTGAGGATGACCATCGTGACCATTCTCAACCAACACAACTGGCCGCTCTGCCAGGAGCAGCTGCAACCGTTGCTCCTGCCCGGCGTTCATTACCAGGCGCGCCAGTCTTGGTGCGTTCAATCCGAACGGTACAGCTCTTCCCCTGTGAACCACACACTGGAGAAAAACCCCAGCCATGGCCCATACACGTGCGAAAGAAAAATATGCCCAGGGGCCATTTTAAAAAATGACCGGGTCATCGGCCTTAGCGGGAACACTGAGGTCAAGCAGGAAAAATAGAATCAAAATCGACAGGTATTCAAGACCGTCGCGCTGTCCGGCTTCTTCCTGGACCACAACAGCGTCTATGGGCAGCCAGCTTACGAGACACAGATAAGGAACATCCACGCTATGTCGAACGCGTCGTTAGGTGGAGGGCTGAACGCTGCCTGCGTCCAACACTACTTGCCATCGGGAGAAGATTGGAAGTGCAACTTCGCGCAGTATACCTACGACTTCATCCCGACCCCGCTGTTTATCATCAATTCCGGGCTGGACCTGTATCAGACGGGATGCATCCTGACGGGAGTGGTGCCGGCGGGCTTCCCCAGCGGCAACACGACCGGTGCTTGTGGGGAAGGCAGCTATGCGACGTGCGCGGCATCCCCGGATACGGAGTGTAACGCAACAGAAATCGTTGCTCTGAATCAGTACACGACCGACTTCGTCACGATCCTGGGTAACGCGAGATCTGCAGCACTGCCTGGGCACGGCGCTTTCATTCACTCGTGCCATACACACTGCGAGTCTGAAAGCGCCAACATTGACGTCGTTGCCGTGGACGGTGTCACCATGCGGGACGCATTGTCGGAGTGGTGGGACTCAGTGAACGAACCGTCGAGCATGCACACGTACCTTCCTTGCCTGCGCAAAACCGGAAACGTCACCAACCGCCTGTGCAACCCCACATGCGGCACCGATGCCATGACCGACCATCCAATCTGGCTGCCATAGTTTCACCTCCAAAACCCACGCGTGCACTCCCTGAAGTGAACGTTCGACACCACTGTGAACGCAATCGTTTTCATTAAAGCCGCGGGATCCTTTTTGGAACAACATACCACGCCGTGGACATGTCAGTACAAAAAAGAAAGTTGGCAGCGTTGGAACCTGCCATGTAAAGATCCAAAACAGGTCCGTCGTACATACACACACACACACACACACACACACACACACACACACACACACACACACACACACACACACACACACACACACACACACACACACACACACACACACACACACACACACACCACACACACACACACACACACACACACACACACACACACACACACACACACACACACACACACACACACACACACACACACACACACACACACACACACACACACACACACACCCACACACACACACACACACACACACACACACACACACACACACACACACACACACACACACACACACACACACACACACACACACACACACACACACACACACACACACACACACACACACACACACACACACACACACACACACATACTAGCAAGCTTGCTTGAGCGAGCGGCCGCGTCTAGTGGGATCCACTACGTTCTGTGGATAGGCAATGCATCCCCCACTCGTTACGAGGTTGGACGGGAGGGATCACAATCCAACACACGTCGCAGGCTGGGTGTTGGCCCCCCTTTGGTTGGGTTCCCCTCCCTCTCTTTCTTGTGCCATTTTCGGCCCTTTCTAGCTTGCCTGTTTCCGTTTCCTTTTGTTGCCCTGCATCCCGCAGTTGCTGCGAGGACGTGCACCCGCTGGAGAACGCCAGCGCGAAGCAACCGGCCAGTGTCGTGGCCAGTGGAGCTGAGACCTCCAGAGACGTCGACAAGTCCATAGAACGGAGTAAGGATCCCACACACACACACACACACACACACACACACACACACACACACACACACACACACACACACACACACACACACACACACACACACACACACACACACACACACACACACACACACACACACACACACACACACACACACACACACACACACACACACACACACACACACACACACACACACACACCCACACACACACACACACACACACACACACACACACACACACACACACACACACACACACACACACACACACACACACACACACACACACACACACACACACACACACACACACACACACACACACACACACACACACACACACACACACACACACACACACACACACACATCGACTCCGTTCCTATCGACATTACGTTGAGACTGGCAAAAAAGTTGGGGTTTAACCGAAAGGTACTTCGGGCATTGAAGGCCGCGTACCAGCACATGAAGCGCCACTTTAAGGTTAATGGGACGGTCGGGGTGGGCTTCATACCCACCAACGGCATAATGCAGGGATGTGCAATCAGCGTAGTCCTAATCGGACTGTTGATAAGCGTGTGGATGAGGCACGTGAGCCAGGAGGGCAAACCTCGGTCGTACGTAGATGATATCACGGCCACAGCCAGAGGAGCGAGCCAGTTGCAGACCATTGCAAACAAGACGGTGGTATTCGCAGCACTGACGGGCTTGTGGATTTGTCTCGTGAAGTCGCACTCATTTGGAACGACGCGGAGTCAGCCGGCAGTCGAGATCATGACTTGGCAGGGCGCAAATGCTTTCGTGTCCCACGACCCTCCACGGTTTTATGAACGGACCGACAGTTTTGATTGTCTAGGAGTGATGTTGCACGCGTTAGGACACGGGCACCAGCTGTCGAGCAGAATTCAAAAGCGCAGGGAAGGGGCGATCCTGAACCTACAACGAGTAAAAAGGATCCCGGTACCTGCTTCGGCGCGTGAGGAGTTGGCATCGATGACGGCGTGCGCGAAGACGTTCTATGGGGTGTCTGTCATGCCGTTGAGCAACCGAACGTCCTACACATTGCGCCAGTCAATCATGACGGCGCTGTGGACCGGACCAAGCCGACGGGCAGTTGAGATGGTATTGCAAGTGCTACACCACGGGCATCGGGTGGATCCCAGCACAGCGCCGGCTTACCTGCGGGTTAAAGCCTGGGTCAGGCAGATGCAAAAGTGGCGGTGGGTCAGGACGCTGGCAGAGACGGCTTGGGAGAAAAAAGAGACCTTGCCAGCTGGGTCTCCGCACGGTCTAATGCGGGACGCCCTGAAGCAAGCCGAGTGGGTGTGGACGAGTTCGTCAACAATCGAGTACACCAACGAGATCGGGCAGCAGGTCACTTACCGAGTGAGCGAAGCGACGGGGAAGCAGACGGAGATTATGTTGCATGACCTGCGCCAAGCATTGCGACGCCAGCAAATGACAGGCATGTGTATCCGACGGGAAGATCTAAGGGGATGTGCGCATGGGGTGGATGGAAGCGTCACACGGCATCTCCTGGACGAGCCGGACAACAACCTCACTGGGTACCAGCGAGGCATCTTACGGTCAATAATCGCAGGGGCGGTAGCAACGACAGGCCGGACGGGGCGTACTGGGTCGTGTCCGTACTGCAACAAGGAAGAGAGAGAGACGGTTACGCATTTGTGGTGGGAGTGCGAAGCTTGGAAGAATGTACGCAAAGAACACAGTATGGACACCGTCAACCGAACAGCATGGCCAAACTGTCTGAGCCTGTGTGGTGTTGCACCTCTGTACAAACATGGCACAGACCCAGCACAGCAACCAATACCGCTGGACCATCAACAGGCCTGTCTGTTCGTAGGTAAACTGCAGAGGTTCTTCCTGGCTGTGTTGCGCGAAAGGCAGATAAGAGATGACAGAGAGCAAGAGACATCTCGTCATCATCGCCTGTCCTTGTACCCATGGGGATGGAGGGCGACGAATCCGAGAAGAGTCAGCGTCCCTGTAATTGACGCAAAAACGGTTGGGATGCAGTGGAAGCACGGCGAGGAGTTGTGGAAAGCCGTGCAATGGTGGATGGGCAAGCTGCGGTGGGCGGACATCGGTTCAGAGCATGCCGTGACGTTCATGGAGTTAGCCATCGACTTTGAACTCACAACAGGTGTCCGTCTGCCCGACGCACAAAGTCGACGCATTCAGCCTCCAAGAACCGCAACCAGCAAAACAACCGCTGCCCGTGCCGTTCTCCCTCCCAGTCATGAAGCTTCCGCAGGCCTGTGGATGTACTTCGACGGCGGTTCGAGGCAGAACGGAACCGCGTTGGCGGTGGCGGGAGCCGGAGCCGTCGTGTATCGAGATGGTGTGAAGGTGGCGGAGGCCATTATCCCCTTGGGGCGTACCACCAACAATGTGGCCGAATACAACGGCCTAATTGCTGGACTACGGTTACTCAGGGAGCAGCCGCAGGATGTGGAAGGGCCGGCAAAAGTCAGGGGCGATTCGAAGATCGTGATCGGTGCAGTGAACGGGACAGCAGTTTGCAAACCCCACCTGCGGCCGTATTACTTGCAAGCGACAGTGGGCATCGGAGGATTAACACCGCGGTTCGACTTCAATATTGAGCATGTGCCGCGAAAAAGGAATGTCGACGCCGACGCGTTAAGCAACGCGGCAATGGACATGGTCCAGGCAGAGACAGGCGCACAGGAGCAGACGGTAAGAGCGCAATATGAGGAATACAAATTCAGTGCTCTGGCAAAGAGCCAATCCCTCCGAGAAGTCACCAGTGTAGTAGCGCGGATTTGTGGCGTGAAATGGCATCACGGGCGCGTCGCAAATGTAACCAGCGTCACAGCACTGGGCGGAGGGGTCATGCAGGGCATCTCGTGCCGAGCCGAGCTCGCCCCGCGAACGGAAGTGGTGTTGCGGGCGATGAGCCAACGGAGCCCCGACTCAAACGCCACGGCGGCCTCAAACCCGTTTGTTAAGGCGCATGAGCGGTGGGCGGGATGCGTACAGCCGGAGAGGTACTACGAGGCGGCCTGGAAGGAGGCAGCAGAGTGGAGGGGAAGGAGGCAGAGAAGGGCAGCTGCCGCACGGCCAACAGTGAAGCGAACAGGGAATAAGAAAGCGAAGTGTTCCAAACACGACGCGGCTCGCTGCTCCGTGTGCACAAGAAGGCGCCTCCCCCCGGATACATGTTGCAGCCAGCGGCACACGGCGCACGAAGCGGGGAACCATTGTCAAACAAAGCTACAGTTTCGGACAGCGCGTGGTCATCACGAGCAGCAAGAAGGAGCGTCAGCTGTGACGTGAGGAAGCCAACGGCCTGGGCCATACTCCGCAACAGGGGTTACCCATACATGAATTCAACACACACACACACACACACACACATACTAGCAAGCTTGCTTGAGCGCCGAAGGCGCGTCTAGTGGGATCCACTACGTTCTGTGGATAGGCAATGCATCCCCCACTCGTTACGAGGTTGGACGGGAGGGATCACAATCCAACACACGTCGCAGGCTGGGTGTTGGCCCCCCTTTGGTTGGTTTCCCCTCCCTCTCTCTTCTTGTGCCATTTTCGGCCCTTTCTAGCTTGCCTGTTTCCGTTTCCTTTTGTTGCCCTGCATCCCGCAGTTGCTGCGAGGACGTGCACCCGCTGGAGAACGCCAGCGCGAAGCAACCGGCCAGTGTCGTGGCCAGTGGAGCTGAGACCTTCAGAGACGTCGACAAGTCCATAGAACGGAGTAAGGATCCCACACACACACACACACACACACACACACACACACACACACACACACACACACACACACACACACACACACACACACACACACACACACACACACACCACACACACACACAACACACACACACACACACACACACACACACACACACACACACACACACACACACACACACACACACACACACACACACACACACACACACACACACACACACACACACACACACACCACACACACACACACACACACACACACACACACACACACATTTACACACACACACGTGCTCAACGACGCCTGTAGGAAATACTTGAGGAGGCTGCCAGTTGCAAAAGATCAAAGGAGGCAAATGTGCTATAGCCCGCACGAAACACAGTGTGAATCTGAGTTCAGGGCGGGTAAGCGCTCAACAAAAAAGACCCACATTGTAGTTGGATTGTTTCTCCCCCTCTAGCATCCTTCGAAGTAAGCACAAGGCAGCCCCTCGAGTATTTTAAACGTTCCCAACGCAGAGGGGCTCCTCTGAGAGAGCCGCTGTCCGTCGCCTTCCTGAGGTGATCGTTCAGTGGCTTCAAACGCCGCTTTCAGTTTTTTTTTGCGTCTTAACGAGTGCGATTTTGTCAAGAAGAAAAACGATCGACGGCAGCGTACTGTCCTCACTCACTCTCTGTGCACAAACAAAAAGAAGACCGGAAGCGAAATTTCCACACACCGAATCTTCCCCCGCGGCTTCCGCGCGTGTATGAGCCAATTCACCTACCTCCCCCGCGACCTGAGCTCGATAACGCGGCGATTGCACTTTATTACCACGAAACTCAATTACGTTCTACATGGCTACAGGGTCAGGACACCTCGTCCAGGTGGGTAGTGTCACATCCCCGATGCGAGCTGACGGCCGGCTGGATGCGGGCAACTGCACCTTTGTACCACCGGCACCCTCTGAGTGCTTCCGGGTAACGCGCAATCGATGGTTTGAAACGTGATGCTTAATGCTATTTATCTAATGCCCGCACCCACGTGGCGTTGGCAGTGGCTGGTCTTTGAGAAGGCTGCCTTGATGTTACTTGGATCATCACACCAACCTGAAACTGCTCGACAACATTCGATCGGGCAGGGGGTAAATTGGCTCGTGTACATTTCATGCACGTCTCGTTGTCCCACCTCACTCAATTTAGACCCGCCGCTACCACTCAAATTGAAGAGTTGCCGGCCGAATCAAACGTGAACGCAACCTCTGGTCCTGCTTCGAGGTTGTCGGTTTCTACGGAAACTGCCAACCATCTTTTTGCCGGGTTCTGCAGGATCCTTCTTTTAGTCATTCTCCTCGAACGTAAAGGGGGGGGGGGGTCGAATAATAGCAGTTATTTAGCACACGTCTGGTTGTCTAAAAACACTACCACTATTTGATCCTGCTACTGTTCGGCTACCCGGAACTTTTTATATTATTCGACAAATCGAATAATAACACAGTGTTATTATTCGACCCCCCCCTTTAAAGCGAAAGCCGGCTTCTCGTCTAGAGATTCCCGGGTCCTGCAGTCCGCCGCGTGTCAAAGATACTTGTCTGAGACATTCACGCGCCCAAATCGATGTTCACCCTTTGTTCCGTGCACTGTAAAGCTGCTTAGCTGTTTTGTCTTGCCTTCCGGTATCGAGAGACCCTGCGCGAGCGCATGACCGCTGTGTGTGGAGCGGCTATTTCACCCTTTTTTGCCTTCTCATTCTTGATACTAGTGCGCGGATGCTTGAGGATCTCCACAACCCGGCGGGGGAAAGTCTTTAGTTTAGTGTTCAGACATCATAAGATCCCGGCCGTCTGGCCTGGCCACTAATCACGTGCACGGCGTGCTAGTTCCTGGCTGAGATCCGCCTGGCTTGGTCACTGATCACGTGCACGGCGTGCTAGTTCCTGGCTGAGATCCGCCTGGCTTGGTCACTGATCACGTGCACGGCGTGCTAGTTCCTGGCTGAGATCCGCCTGGCCTGGTCACTGATCACGTGCACGGCGTGCTAGTTCCTGGCTGAGATCCGCCTGGCTTGGTCACTGATCACGTGCACGGCGTGCTAGTTCCTGGCTGAGATCCGCCTGGCCTGGTCACTGATCACGTGTACGGCGTGCTAGTTCCTGGCTGAGATCCGTCTGGCCTGGTCACTGATCACGTGCACGGCGTGCTAGTTCCTGGCTGAGATCCGCCAGGCGGTCACTGATCACGTGTACGGCGTGCTAGTTCCTGGCTGAGATCCGCCTGGCTTGGTCACTGATCACGTGCACGGCGTGCTAGTTCCTGGCTGAGATCCGCCTGGCTTGGTCACTGATCACGTGTACGGCGTGCTAGTTCCTGGCTGAGATCCGTCTGGCCTGGTCACTGATCACGTGCACGGCGTGCTAGTTCCTGGCTGAGATCCGTCTGGCCTGGTCACTGATCACGTGCACGGCGTGCTAGTTCCTGGCTGAGATCTGCCTGGCTTGGTCACTGATCACGTGCACGGCGTGCTAGTTCCTGGCTGAGATCCGCCTGGCTTGGTCACTGATCACGTGCACGGCGTGCTAGTTCCTGGCTGAGATCCGCCTGGCTTGGTCACTGATCACGAGCACGGCGTGCTAGTTCCTGGCTGAGATCCGCCTGGCTTGGTCACTGATCACGTGCACGGCGTGCTAGTTCCTGGCTGAGATCCGCCTGGCCTGGTCACTGATCACGTGTACGGCGTGCTAGTTCCTGGCTGAGATCCGTCTGGCCTGGTCACTGATCACGTGCACGGCGTGCTAGTTCCTGGCTGAGATCCGCCAGGCGGTCACTGATCACGTGTACGGCGTGCTAGTTCCTGGCTGAGATCCGCCTGGCTTGGTCACTGATCACGTGCACGGCGTGCTAGTTCCTGGCTGAGATCCGCCTGGCTTGGTCACTGATCACGTGCACGGCGTGCTAGTTCCTGGCTGAGATCCGTCTGGCCTGGTCACTGATCACGTGCACGGCGTGCTAGTTCCTGGCTGAGATCCGCCTGGCTTGGTCACTAATCACGTGCACGGCGTGCTAGTTCCTGGCTGAGATCCGCCTGGCTTGGTCACTGATCACGTGCACGGCGTGCTAGTTCCTGGCTGAGATCCGCCTGGCTTGGTCACTGATCACGTGTACGGCGTGCTAGTTCCTGGCTGAGATCCGTCTGGCCTGGTCACTGATCACGTGCACGGCGTGCTAGTTCCTGGCTGAGATCCGCCAGGCGGTCACTGATCACGTGTACGGCGTGCTAGTTCCTGGCTGAGATCCGCCTGGCTTGGTCACTGATCACGTGCACGGCGTGCTAGTTCCTGGCTGAGATCCGCCTGGCTTGGTCACTGATCACGTGTACGGCGTGCTAGTTCCTGGCTGAGATCCGTCTGGCCTGGTCACTGATCACGTGCACGGCGTGCTAGTTCCTGGCTGAGATCCGTCTGGCCTGGTCACTAATCACGTGCACGGCGTGCTAGTTCCTGGCTGAGATCTGCCTGGCTTGGTCACTGATCACGTGCACGGCGTGCTAGTTCCTGGCTGAGATCCGCCTGGCTTGGTCACTGATCACGTGCACGGCGTGCTAGTTCCTGGCTGAGATCCGCCTGGCTTGGTCACTGATCACGTGCACGGCGTGCTAGTTCCTGGCTGAGATCCGCCTGGCTTGGTCACTGATCACGTGCACGGCGTGCTAGTTCCTGGCTGAGATCCGCCTGGCCTGGTCACTGATCACGTGTACGGCGTGCTAGTTCCTGGCTGAGATCCGTCTGGCCTGGTCACTGATCACGTGCACGGCGTGCTAGTTCCTGGCTGAGATCCGCCAGGCGGTCACTGATCACGTGTACGGCGTGCTAGTTCCTGGCTGAGATCCGCCTGGCTTGGTCACTGATCACGTGCACGGCGTGCTAGTTCCTGGCTGAGATCCGCCTGGCTTGGTCACTGATCACGTGTACGGCGTGCTAGTTCCTGGCTGAGATCCGTCTGGCCTGGTCACTGATCACGTGCACGGCGTGCTAGTTCCTGGCTGAGATCCGTCTGGCCTGGTCACTAATCACGTGCACGGCGTGCTAGTTCCTGGCTGAGATCTGCCTGGCTTGGTCACTGATCACGTGCACGGCGTGCTAGTTCCTGGCTGAGATCCGCCTGGCTTGGTCACTGATCACGTGCACGGCGTGCTAGTTCCTGGCTGAGATCCGCCTGGCTTGGTCACTGATCACGTGCACGGCGTGCTAGTTCCTGGCTGAGATCCGCCTGGCTTGGTCACTGATCACGTGCACGGCGTGCTAGTTCCTGGCTGAGATCCGCCTGGCTTGGTCACTGATCACGTGCACGGCGTGCTAGTTCCTGGCTGAGATCCGCCTGGCTTGGTCACTGATCACGTGTACGGCGTGCTAGTTCCTGGCTGAGATCCGTCTGGCCTGGTCACTGATCACGTGCACGGCGTGCTAGTTCCTGGCTGAGATCCGCCTGGCCTGGTCACTGATCACGTGCACGGCGTGCTAGTTCCTGGCTGAGATCCGCCTGGCTTGGTCACTGATCACGTGCACGGCGTGCTAGTTCCTGGCTGAGATCCGCCTGGCTTGGTCACTGATCACGTGCACGGCGTGCTAGTTCCTGGCTGAGATCCGCCTGGCTTGGTCACTGATCACGTGCACGGCGTGCTAGTTCCTGGCTGAGATCCGCCTGGCCTGGTCACTGATCACGTGTACGGCGTGCTAGTTCCTGGCTGAGATCCGTCTGGCCTGGTCACTGATCACGTGCACGGCGTGCTAGTTCCTGGCTGAGATCCGCCAGGCGGTCACTGATCACGTGTACGGCGTGCTAGTTCCTGGCTGAGATCCGCCTGGCTTGGTCACTGATCACGTGCACGGCGTGCTAGTTCCTGGCTGAGATCCGCCTGGCTTGGTCACTGATCACGTGCACGGCGTGCTAGTTCCTGGCTGAGATCCGCCTGGCTTGGTCACTGATCACGTGCACGGCGTGCTAGTTCCTGGCTGAGATCCGCCTGGCCTGGTCACCGATCACGTGTACGGCGTGCTAGTTCCTGGCTGAGATCCGTCTGGCCTGGTCACTGATCACGTGCACGGCGTGCTAGTTCCTGGCTGAGATCCGCCAGGCGGTCACTGATCGACTCATACCGCTGACCTGTCTGCCGACACTCAAGTTCCGTGCTGATGATGGTCCACCTTGTGTGTCCGTGGCTTCAAGGACCGAAACAAGGGACCAGAGCACATACGCATTCCAAGCACGTTCTGGCAAAACTCCACCACCTCCCCACCAGCGCACCACACCGCGCTGACCTTTCCCAAGAGAGGGAGAAGCACAATGTATGAAGGTGGTGGTGGTGGTGGTGGTGGTGGTGGTGGGGCTGTCCGATGGGTGTCCGTGACCTTGTGCTCATCGTGACGCAACATGGCAGTCATGGCGATAGCTGCGACTTGGAAGCTGTCAAGCAGAACCTCTGCGAAAGCTTCGAGGCTGAGGGGAAGCGTGTATGCCGAGTGTCACCTTTGGTAAGCGAACAGGCAACTGCAGAGCAGCTGTCTGTTGCCGATGTCGTCATGTGGGAGACTGACGCCTGTCGCTGGTTTGGCACTGAACGTGGTGTGCAAGCGTGCGCAACCATCGTATCAAAGGAATTCGACGACTTCGCAATGCCTCTCTTCAGCAACGCGTCTCGTGTACGGCTCGCGATGGTGGGACACTCCATGGGTGGGCTCATCCTGCGGGACCTCTTGCAGAAAAGCAGGGTTTTCTGCGACCAGCCCGCCCTGGAGCCGACTCTGTTCATGACGATAGCAACCCCGCACCTGGGCTCGCACCAGGTATTCCGTCCGCTTGCCTTCGCCATGAGCGTGTGGGGGATGCTATTTAGCCATACCTGCCAAGACATGCTTTTGGAAAACGGCTGTCTTGAAGCCTTGTGCAGCGACGCGCACCTCTCGGCCCTCTGGCGGTTCACACACAGAGTCGCCTGTGCCAATGTTGCAAGGGATTACTTGTGCGGGTACAACTCGTGCGCGCTGACTACCGGAGACCCGACCGCTACCCACCATCCGAATGCTAAGTTTTCCCAACGGATCCGCGAGGAGGTGCGGCTAACCTCGGAGTCGCTTCCAAGCGAGCAAGAGGTCCAACGCACCTTTCCCGGGGTCGCCGCTGCCAAGCTGTCGGTGATCGTCAAACTGATGCAGCTCTTGAGGCAACAGCCGTGGTCGCTTGTAGCCATCGACCACAGCGACAGCTACTTCATGGCCCACACGAACATCATCGGGATGGGGACTGAAGGTTCTAGAAAGGGGTCCGGCGCCATATCTGCGGAGTACCTGTCCAGCCGGATTCAAGAGGCACTGGAACCGGACGCGTAGTGGCCGGCTGCGGCCTCCGCGAGAAGTGCAGGCTTTGAGAAACCTGGTCAGCCGCTCAGCGGAACTCTTAAAAGGGGTCCGGCGCCATATCTGCGGAGTACCTGTCCAGCCGGATTCAAGAGGCACTGCAACCGGACGCGTAGTGGCCGGCTGCGGCCTCCGCGAGAAGTGCAGGCTTTGAGAAACCTGGTCAGCCGCTCAGCGGAACTCTTAAAAGGGGTCCGGCGCCATATCTGCGGAGTACCTGTCCAGCCGGATTCAAGAGGCACTGGAACCGGACGCGTAGTGGCCGGCTGCGGCCTCCGCGAGAAGTGCAGGCTTTGAGAAACCTAGTCAGCCGCAGCCAGTCAGAGCAACCGTTGTTCCGAAAATGTTCCCGTCAGTTCAGATGTACGATTGCAAGAGAAAAAGAACAGTGAACGTCTTGAGATCGTTGTTTCGATGCACGCACTACAACTCCGCCCGTCGCAGGCAGAGTCACTCCCGGAATCTGCTACACACCCAGCTCAGTGAAAGGCTCTAAAAAAAGGGGTCCGGCGCCGTATTTGCGGAGTGCCTGGCCAGCCGTATTCTGCAGGCACTGCTCCCAGCGAAGGAACTAGACGCGTAGTAGCCGCCGCGAGAAGCGTGCCCGCGCAAGGCTTTGCGAATTTTTGCACTCTAACACTCTTCAGCCGCAGCAGGAGCTTGCGCCAAAGCTAACTCAGTGCCAACCCCCGTCTTCCGGTGTGCACTACACAGGCTCTAGCAGCGATTCGCTTTGGTCCTTTACGGCACCACGTACTATTGCATTCCTCAGATGCTCATCTTTTTGCCCGGTCGCCCGCCCCTGCGACTCACCGTCTTTTGGTTTTCAGTACGCAGGCTGCTCAAGCCGGCGATTCACTCTAATTAATGGTCATACAATGTGTGGCCCTCCTTTTAGTGGTCATCTAATTAGTGTGGCTGTAGTGAGGCTGCATCGGGTCACCGCGGCGTCTTCGTGCGCGGTAAAAGAAAACGGTTCGGTCGTCTGGCTGTCTGCCAACACGACTCTCCCTGAGGCAAGGGAGCTAGCAAGACGCCTGCAGGTTTGGAGGCTGGCGGCCAACAGGCGTGGGCTCGGTCTTCGGGTGGCACCGGAGGCCGAAGAACGCGTCCGGACCGCTGCGGGAGAAAAGGCCGTGCCGAAAAGGAACGGGATGCCGTGGGACGTCTACGGATTTGCAAAACGGACCACTGTCCAGGCTGAAGTCCTTCTGAGAACAGGATGGGAGAGGGGGACTGCAATCAAGGTCATTCCGAAGAGAGGAAGGTGCTCGCAGTGGTGAGGGGCGTCTTCGGTGATACGGGCGGAGGAACACGCATCGAGGTTTCCTCAGCCCGGCCGATCGCCGAGACCGAACAGAGGAGGGGGCAAGCAGCGGCACCGGAAAAGAGACGAGACCCTCCAGAGGTCAGGAGCAGGCAAGATCCACCTGGGCGGGAGGAGGGGGCAAGCAGCGGCACCGGAAAAGAGACGAGACCCTGCAGAGGTCAGGAGCAGGCAAGATCCACCTGGGCGGGAGGAGGGCAAGCAGCGGCACCGGAAAAGAGACGAGACCCTGCAGAGGTCAGGAGCAGGCAAGATCCACCTGGGCGGGAGGAGGGCAAGCAGCGGCACCGGAAAAGAGACGAGACCCTGCAGGGGTCAGGAGCAGGCAAGATCCACCTGGGCGGGAGGAGGGGCACCGGAAAAGAGACGAGACCCTGCAGAGGTCAGGAGCAGGCAAGATCCACCTGGGCGGGAGGAGGGGGCAAGCACCGGCACCGGAAAAGAGACGAGACCCTTCAGAGGTCAGGAGCAGGCAAGTTCCACCTGGGTGGAGTTTTTGAGCTGCTACGGAAAGAGAAAGGGGACCGAACGATGGCGCGAGGCTGGGAGGCAACTGCCCGAGGAAGGGAGTGCCGCGAAGGGTTTGCGTGGCAACAGCGGAAAGAAAGGCAGTCGGTAAGGACTTCAACATAGAAAAGGCGAACCAGCCGGCGCACCAGAAGCAACAGAGATGGAGCAGCTGCGCGCGCAGCTGGATGAGGCTCTGCCAGATCGAAGACCTCACCAAGCGACTGGCCGAAGTGCAGACAAAGCAGGCCGGAGCACAGAAGTCGCAATCACCGCGGCGAGTGTGGACCGCGAGGAAGGGAAGACCAAGAAGACGAACGGCACCAAACCGGGAGGC
This sequence comes from Diplonema papillatum, assembly GCA_030068145.1. Classification (NCBI taxonomy): domain Eukaryota; phylum Euglenozoa; class Diplonemea; order Diplonemida; family Diplonemidae; genus Diplonema; species Diplonema papillatum. The sequence continues at coordinate 110,774 of JAPJBO010000684.1, forward strand.
CAGAAGACGGGGATGAAGAAAAGGGCGAGGTCCGGCGCGCCGAGCCAGTCTCAAGAACGAAACGAGGCAAAGCCACCGGCGAAGATGCAGAATTCCGCTGCATCCTAGACAAATAAGTCGGACAGGCAGTCGATGCTGGCCGGTTTTGTATCGTCGACTGCGAAATGAAGCGAGGCCAGCTTGGTCGGAGAACGGGAAGGCCAGATGACGTTGACACTGACTATGAGTGGATGGAACGGACGGCGCGCGGTGTGTGCGAGGGGTACATCCGGGTTCCGAGAGACGGGAGTTGCCAATTCACGGCAATCGGATAGCTACGGCGGAATCGACGTAGGCACATTGAGGGAGCGGGTAGTCCGAGACATCGAAGCGAATACCACAAGGTACTACAGAAGAGATGGGACAATGCCTGCAGAGAATGCTGACCGAACATACGGAGACGAGCTGACGTTGAACGCAGCATCTGGGTGGTGAATGCCACCCATCGTGGAATGATGAAGCGGTGGAGGTTAGACGGGGTGGACCGGACAGTAATGATAACCTACACTACGACCGACTCCAGCTCCCCTTACAAAACCTGCAGTTGCTGGAACAAGCAGACACTGATACCGTGTCCCTCGCGAGGCTGTTTCGCCCAGCGAAGAACACCGCCCCCACAACGACAACCGCGTCACGAGAAGTCGACCTCGCAGCCAAGCCACCACAGGCGCTGTCCCTCACAAAGATCACGGCGAAGGACGACACGGCCGCGGGCTATCCGTCGTGACGGTAAACGTTACTTCCTACCGGAAGCACTACCTCTACGTCGCCACGCTAGACGCGGACTTCGTAGCAATGCAGGAACTACGACTGGATGCACCGTCTGCAAAGGTGTATGAGCAACTTGTCCGAAGGGAATTGGGGGGACAGCCATGCACGGCGAAGCCACAACCGACGACCCAAGCGGCGAGAGGCGGGGCGCAGACAGTACCCGGCGGGGTAGGTTTTGTATCCGAGCAGGGGAAGGAAATGTTTGGATTCCTGAAAAAGACCATGAGCTGAAAGAACGTTGTGGGATACAGGAAGATGGCACCACGTGGCCACACTATTCGGAGGAGGAAAGAACATGCTGCACATGATTTCAGCATCAGTCATTCTCATGGCGACCGTTCAAATGTGGAAGAGACCATCTGGAGGTCAACACCGGGTCATTTCCTTTGGTCCGAGGGCGTTCTTGAACTGTTTCGAATACGATCTTTTCATTCCGACCCTCGGTGGGCTCCGAAGCTCGCTAGATCCCGAAATGAGGGTTCGCGAAAAACGCATTTTTATGTTTTTGCCATCGAGGGGGGTCGCCAGTTTTTTAGCGTTTGTAGCACCCCGGGAACAGAGTTCTCAGGCATGCTCCGGATTAAAAACATCTTTGATTGACCAACTTAGAGGCGGGGATGGTCACAGCTTCCCCCTGTGACACCGTACTGTACCAGTAGGGGCACCACGAGGGCCTCAGACCAGGCTCTTTATCTAGGGCACCTATTGCTCGGAAGATGAGATTCTGCGTGTCGTAAGAAGCCTGGAAGGCCCAGAGAAGCAAGAGGAAGAGGAACGGGAGTGTTCTCGCCGCAGTCGTGGTCGGCACCTTGCCCGAATTTGCAACTTCCAGAGGGTATCGAGAGGCAGATGGGTTCTGCTCCGCCGAAAGGCACGCTTTGTAGCCTCCGAAGCAGAGACTTCTGGGGAGTGCAAGACAGGCCTTCACCACAAGCATCCACTTGGGCACGGGCCGAGGAAACGAAGCAACCTTTCTCCAGGGTTTCGCACCGCAGGTTTTGCAGCATCCCTGTTGGATCCGACGTGGTATTTTGACGATTTCGTGACCGTTCTTGTCTTCTCGGGAACAACGGGCAGATATCACACGCGCTCCCGGTGTGATCTAAGTATAATTATATCGGGCTGAACTCGTTCAAGGGGGACATCATTTTTTCTAAGGGAACAGAGAGACCGGGGACACCTGCACTCAGAGCATCAAAGATTGGTCGATTTAGTGACACCTTTGGTGAATGTATGCGCTGCCGTATGGCGGTCATTTTTGAACGGTCAGCATGAGAATGACTGATATTCATGCCGGCAAACAGGAGTCACGAAAGAGAACTTGTTGGAGAAGGTGTTTGCAGCCGCTTCAGCCCTCGGCAGCGTCCTCACCCTTAGCCTAGGCGATTTCAACACGACAGTGAAAGCATCTCGGACCCTGCGGGCCGCGACTTCAATTGGGCAGTGGACCGACATGGCTCACCATGTCGCGATGCGAAGCGGGACGTCGCGCAGCAGCGGTGAAGTACGTTGTGTCTATTGAAGCTCATCCGAGTGTCCGATGAACCCCTTATCAATACCACCCAACGATCGATGGCGAACGCTAGTGTCTGGTCAAGAGCATGACTCGGCCGTGTTTTAAAGGTGAGATGAGAGGCATCGGCTCACTATGGCAAAGGACCATACCACAAATTAGAAATCCACTAATTCGAGTTGAGGGTGTACGTCCGGTCACAGGGTTAAAGTGGCCGTAGTGGCGGTGCACGGTGCGAGTTCCTTCAAACGTTTTCACCAATACTCACAGGTCTTCGAATTAACAATGGGGAGCAACACACAAAAAGGAATAGCAAACGGCCGGTGGCTTCTCGCTGTGCTCTCAGCCGCATCGGTTAGCTCCGCGTGCACTCCTGTTGCCTTGGGGTCAGAAGGATATCAGATCGCCATCGACCACGAAAACAACGTTGACCTCTGCTGGGAATTCTCATGCAGTGATCCCAGAGCGATCGGAAGTCTAGCTTTCACCAGATTTGCCTCTCGGCAAGATTTCGTCTACGTTGGCACGGAGCCTTACCACGGCAGCACTCTGCCGCCCGTGACGATTTTCGAAGCAGGCTCAACTCTCGCAGTCAACTTCTCATCAAACGACAACACCGTCTCGGGCACCGGATTCACATTCCAAGCCACGTGCTGTCAGGTACTCAATGTACACGTCGTGGAGCCCACAGAGCCACAAGTTGTAGAACTTCTCAGCTCCGACCATGCCACCGATGCTTGCTGGGTTCTTGATTACAGATGCGGAGGTGCCCGTGGTGAACTCAATTTCAGGAAGTTCGATACTGAAAAAGAAAACGTTGTCTACGTGGGAGACAACGCGTACAGTGGAGCTGACTTGCCCCCCACAACCTCCGCTTCTGGACCTATTCGTATCGAGTTCTCATCCGACAGAGACACAAACGGCGGCGGGTTCTCAGCACTGGCTTCTTGCTGCGACTCGGAGTTGGTCTCATCGCCAGGTGATTGGACGTGCTCCTGCTCTGCACAAACTGTCGGCGATACCGCTCTGGCAGCTACTGCCACTTGTTTGTTGGATGAGTGTGCTACGCAAGGCTGTGGCCCATCACAGGACTGTTTTGACCCGGATACGGCACCAAGTTCCACAGGGGATTGGACGTGCTCCTGTCCAGCCCCATCGGTCGGCGATACAGCTACGGGCTCTGCCGCAACGTGCACGTTGGATGAGTGCACTAAGCGGAGATGTGGCCCATCACAGGACTGCTTGGACCCGGATACGAGTCCAAGTTCCACAGGGGATTGGACGTGCTCCTGTCCAGCCCCGTCGGTAGGCGAAACCACTACGGGCTCTGCCGCAACGTGCACGTTGGATGAGTGCACTAAGCGGAGATGTGGCCCATCACAGGACTGCTTGGACCCGGATACGAGTCCAAGTTCCACAGGGGATTGGACGTGCTCCTGTCCAGCCCCGTCGGTAGGCGAAACCACTACGGGCTCTGCCGCAACGTGCACGTTGGATGAGTGTGCTACGCGAAGCTGTGGCGCATTCCAGTACTGTCTTGACCCGGATACGGATCCAAGTTCCACAGGCGACTGGACGTGCCTCTGCCCACCAGGATTAGTTGTCGATGCCGGCACAGGCCGATGTTGCCGGTCAATCACTGTGCTTCCCACAGAACCAAAAAAAATAGAAGTTTTCGAGTACTTCCACCATATGTCTGCTTGCTGGGCTGTGGAATACAAGTGTGAAGGCGCCCGAGGTGAACTCAATTTCAGAAAGTTCAACCCTGACTCTGAGTACGTTCAAGTGGCAGACAAGCAATACAGTGGAGTTGACCTGCCACCGACAACCTCCTACCAGGAAGAAGTTCGCATCCATTTTCCGTCTGATTCCCGCAAGAGCGACATATTCGGCAGCGGATTCTCAGCACTGGCTTCTTGCTGCGACTCGGAGTTGGTCTCATCGCCAGGTGATTGGACGTGCTCCTGCTCTGCACAAACTGTCGGCGATACCGCTCCGGCAGCTACTGCTACTTGCTTGTTGGACGAGTGTGCTACGCAAGGCTGTGGCCCATCACAGGACTGTTTTGACCCGGATACGGCTCCAAGTTCCACAGGGGATTGGACGTGCTCCTGTCCAGCCCCATCGGTCGGCGCTACAGCTACGGGCTCTGCCGCAACGTGCACGTTGGATGAGTGCACTAAGCGGAGATGTGGCCCATCACAGGACTGCTTGGACCCGGATACGAGTCCAAGTTCCACAGGGGATTGGACGTGCTCCTGTCCAGCCCCGTCGGTAGGCGAAACCACTACGGGCTCTGCCGCAACGTGCACGTTGGATGAGTGTGCTACGCGAAGCTGTGGCGCATTCCAGTACTGTCTTGACCCGGATACGGATCCAAGTTCCACAGGCGACTGGACGTGCCTCTGCCCACCAGGATTAGTTGTCGATGCCGGCACAGGCCGATGTTGCCGGTCAATCACTGTGCTTCCCACAGAACCCAAAAAAATAGAAGTTTTCGAGTACTTCCACCATATGTCTGCTTGCTGGGCTGTGGAATACAAGTGTGAAGGCGCCCGAGGTGAACTCAATTTCAGAAAGTTCAACCCTGACTCTGAGTATGTTCAAGTGGCAGACAAGCGATACAGTGGAGTTGACCTGCCACCGACAACCTCCTACCAGGAAGAAGTTCGCATCCATTTTCCGTCTGATTCCCGCAAGAGCGACATATTCGGCAGCGGATTCTCAGCACTGGCTTCTTGCTGCGACTCAGAGTCGGTCTCATCGCCAGGTGATTGGACGTGCTCCTGCTCTGCACAAACTGTCGGCGATACCGCTCCGGCAGCTACTGCCACTTGCTTGTTGGATGAGTGTGCTACGCAAGGCTGTGGCCCATCACAGGACTGTTTTGACCCGGATACGGCACCAAGTTCCACAGGGGATTGGACGTGCTCCTGTCCAGCCCCATCGGTCGGCGATACAGCTACGGGCTCTGCCGCAACGTGCACGTTGGATGAGTGCACTAAGCGGAGATGTGGCCCATCACAGGACTGCTTGGACCCGGATACGAGTCCAAGTTCCACAGGGGATTGGACGTGCTCCTGTCCAGCCCCGTCGGTAGGCGAAACCACTACGGGCTCTGCCGCAACGTGCACGTTGGATGAGTGCACTAAGCGGAGATGTGGCCCATCACAGGACTGCTTGGACCCGGATACGAGTCCAAGTTCCACAGGGGATTGGACGTGCTCCTGTCCAGCCCCGTCGGTAGGCGAAACCACTACGGGCTCTGCCGCAACGTGCACGTTGGATGAGTGTGCTACGCGAAGCTGTGGCGCATTCCAGTACTGTCTTGACCCGGATACGGATCCAAGTTCCACAGGCGACTGGACGTGCCTCTGCCCACCAGGATTAGTTGTCGATGCCGGCACAGGCCGATGTTGCCGGTCAATCACTGTGCTTCCCACAGAACCAAAAAAAATAGAAGTTTTCGAGTACTTCCACCATATGTCTGCTTGCTGGGCTGTGGAATACAAGTGTGAAGGCGCCCGAGGTGAACTCAATTTCAGAAAGTTCAACCCTGACTCTGAGTACGTTCAAGTGGCAGACAAGCAATACAGTGGAGTTGACCTGCCACCGACAACCTCCTACCAGGAAGAAGTTCGCATCCATTTTCCGTCTGATTCCCGCAAGAGCGACATATTCGGCAGCGGATTCTCAGCACTGGCTTCTTGCTGCGACTCAGAGTCGGTCTCATCGCCAGGTGATTGGACGTGCTCCTGCTCTGCACAAACTGTCGGCGATACCGCTCCGGCAGCTACTGCCACTTGCTTGTTGGATGAGTGTGCTACGCAAGGCTGTGGCCCATCACAGGACTGTTTTGATCCGGATACGGCTCCAAGTTCCACAGGCGATTGGACGTGCTCCTGTCCAGCCCCATCGGTCGGCGATACAGCTACGGGCTCTGCCGCAACGTGCACGTTGGATGAGTGCGCTACGCAGAGCTGTGGCCCGTCAGAGAACTGCTTAGACCCGTATACGGATGCAAGTTCCACAGGCGATTGGACGTGCTCCTGCCGGCCACCCAACCTCAGCAATGCGGCGAAGGCCGCTTCCGCGGTGTGCGTGTTGGATACGGAAGTCGAGTTTGATTTAAGCGTCGATGTTAATGGTTTGAGGATAAAAGCTGCGCTCGAAGCGGGAGACCGTATTCAGAAAGAATTGGAAGCCCTGCAAAAATACACGGCGGGTGAGTTCAAGGGCGCATGTGTCGGCAGAGGTGGCACCGAGGAAAACTGCTTCAACGCAGCAGAACTGAAGGCGAACGCTAACCGGGGATCTGCGGATGGGCTGCAAAGTAACACACGGTGGAGGTTCGTTTTCGGGGTGCCGCGAAGCAAGGTCGATGCTTGGGCTGTCGGGGGATGGGAGAGTGAAGTGGCGAAGCTCGCCGCGACCGTCTTCACGAACGCGACGTTTGTAGGCGCGACCCGAGTATCCGCTCTGCCAGACACGTTATCGGGTGGCCCAGCGGGCAGAGACGACACGGGTTCGCTGTCGGTTTTGGCCTGGTTAGAAATTGCCGCAGGTCTCGTCGTATTGGCGGGCATGGTTGCCTTCGGCCCCTCACGCCGGGTTTCGGCGCAAGGCACCGAACCCGTGCTTGCAGGCGCGACCGCATACGCTTCCGTGCCTGAAATCGTTTCCGGCGGAGACGGGCAAGAACCTTTGATTTAGACCTTTGAAACCGGCAGCTCTGGGAAGCGAAGAATTAGGAAGGTTGAAACGTTCCTAACGAAATGATAAGATAGTCCGCCCTGAGGACCTGCTACGTAAGGTAGCACTAAGCACCGGGGAGTTGGATTTAGTGGCAGGGGAGCGTAGCGGGCAGGTGACTTGCACGCTGGTTATGAAAACTAACAGTAACCTCTAACGTACTCTCACCGGCTTTGCTGCTTTAAGTGACACATCAACAGAACCTGTTGTGCGGGTTTGGGACAACGAACACGTAAGTGAATAAAGAGAAACGGCTCATTTCTTTTACGTGAGCGCCAGGAAATGCTCGACGAAGCTGCCAGACAAATAACCGAAGGGATTCCAAGTGCCGCAACCACCGAACCACGCGCTGAACGGACGTGAAGCCATGCGCAAAGTCCTGAGTAGAAAACAACACACGATGGTGTCCAGAACAAACCAGATTGTGTGCATATTGTATTTGCCCCTCTACCTCTATATCATGCAGGGTCAAAACCTTGTGTTTTTTTGGTACATGGCCACCAATTTTCCGGAAAAAAAATGGGGTTTTTAAATGGTGTAATGCCCTTATATCCCACTCAAAACAAATTTGTGCCCTTATATCCCACTTCAAACAAATTTTGTGCCCTTATATCCCAAACTGGGATATAAGGGCACAAATTTGTTTTGACAAATTTGTGGTCGATAAAAAGGCTAAAAAACTCCGGGCGAGGGAATTGAACCCGAGACAGCTCGCCCTGGACCCCACTGCTCGTTGGCTCGACCATGAAGAGTCCTACGGCAAAAAAAAGCAAAAAAAGTAATCTTTCAGAAAATGCGACCTAAATGCATGTCGTCAACGAGTCACTGTGACTGTCCGAGTCGTCGGGGCCCAAAAGGGCCTTCTCCTAAGAGTCTGGGCTTTGTGATGATACCATGGTCAGCCCCAAGTCAGCTCCGTGCGTACTCCTAAGAGTCTGGGCTTTGTGACGATACCACTATCCGACACCGCTAATCCTGACCTCAAGTCAGCTCTCAGTTCATCATCAATATCGCAGTAAAAGGAGAAACTAAACTTTAGGACCGTCGTGAAAAGCTGGCAAGGCTGCCTCAACCAGACACAAGAGTGAAGAAACTTGAACAAAGAAAGAGAGATGACCATGGTGCACGCGCTGATTGGCTATAGCAGTGCAGAATTGAAACGGAGCTGCATAGGCAACTTCCGGAGGAGCTGCCGTGACGGTTTGCCCCGCACCAGCGAAAAGTGGTCGCTGGCACCCGACAAATCGTCTTCGTGGATCAGGTACACGGTCGATACAGGCTCTTCGACGGGGTGATGCGTGAACATCGTGAGCCTTGGTTGCTCTGCTTCTGGGACCTGGAGGACAGAGATGAGGACAATCTTCACCTTGAATACAATTGCCGCCAGGAGAACGGCCTCGGTGCTGGCCCACGCTCGATGTGCAGATTGCACCCGAACCCATGCATCAAACTTGGACTCGCCCCGACGCAGCTGAACGTCCGGTCCGTTTTGTATGCGCTGCTTGAACAGCGCTCTTGTCTCCGGTTCCAAGTTCTGCACCTCTTGGAAAAGGATAGTGCGCAATGTGCGCGATCCACGGCCGTCTCCGTTGTGCGCAGAGAAGAACATGTTCTGGCTGTTCGGGACGTTAGCCAGACAGCTGTAAAAGCAGTCGCCATCACCGGGGACCAGGACCAGTTCCGTTCCAGTGGTCTGCACCCAGGTCAGAGCACGGGACTGATACGGCTTTTGTTCGTTGGCCGGGGGTTTGCCAGTGGAGGTTCCCTTGGTGACGTTGGTCCTTCCAGGTTTGGACGCTGGAGGCTTGGTAGATTTCTGATCTTTCTGCCCTTTTTTTCCTTTGGGCTTTGGCACCGGCGGTGCTTCTTCTCCCGAATCTGCGGGCTCTTGGCACTTCGAATCTTGCTCCGTGTCTTGGTCCTGTTTGCTGTCTTTTTTTGCAGGCAGAGGCGGATTCGTGCAGGTGACCTTGTAATGTCCCTCGCCACCGCACCTGGCACAGGTAACCTTTCTCTTTTTGGCGCCTTTGAATGGCAAGTCGTCGTCGTCGACGATCTCACCCCGGCTTGGGATGCGCTTCTCTTTTGGTCGGCCTGAGGGATTCTTGTGACGGGGGGGTGCAAGATTGTCCAGTGCGAGGGTTTTTACGTCCAGCACAGTCGGGACACTGACGTCGTAAAACGACCGCAGGGATTCCACGGTGTAGAGGGCGTCGACAAGGGACAAGGGATGCACCTTTCGCTGTCCGCACACACACACAATGTGAACGCACGGAAGCTGCGACACGTGTTGCCCAACACAGGTGCACTTGTAGACGGCGCCCTTGTTCAAAACGCGCACCCTTTGCTGCCGTCCGCTTTTCGCTTCCTTTACCTCGTACTCTCCACGTCCTGCAGGTGTGGCAGAGAAGCCGCGAGCTTGGTACTCGATGCGACCCAGCCTTTTCTCCACCCACGGTACGAAGGTGGCGCCGTCCCTGGTCGGAAACTGCCCAGCCCTTGATGCAAACAGATGCATCAGGCCTATGCGCAATCTTTCGAAAAGGTTTATGGCATTCTGGGCGCTTCTTGCAAGCTTGGCGTTCTTGTTGAAGCCTTCACTCACATTGCTGGTGTAGTGGTGGCACCTACACCCCCCCACCAGGTACGCATCCGACATGCAGTCCCGGAGCTTGTCCAGATAGCAGGCCAGGTCGTCGTTTTCCTTGGAAACGATCGCAAGAATCTTGGCGTAAGATTCATGCGAGCTTGCATGAGCCAGCTTCCACACGTGGTGCTGGGTTCCCTTCCCGAAGCTCTTACTCACATTGCGAACAACGTGGTTGACGCAGATGAGGTGGAGGGTGGTGGGCAGCACAGTTTTAACTGCGCTCATGAGCCCCTTGTCCCTGTCAGACATCAGGGTGAACCCCTCGGGCAGGAGCTCCTTCAGCTGCACGAGGAACGAGGTCCACGATGCAGTGTCCTCGGTCTGGCCCAGAGCATAAGCGATGGGGACGACCTTCTGCATGGGGTCGAGGACCACAGCTACGAACAAAACACCACCGTGTGTCAGGTGGGTTCCGTCCACCGACACGAACATCGCGGAGCGTGCTGCATGAACACAAGCTCCAAAAGCGAGGAACGCGAATCCGAAGACGTCCCACGGGTTGGCGTCCTCTTCTGTCGCGACGCCGGGCTTTGTGTCGATGCTTGTTACTGCTTCTGCATCGACACATTTGACGGCTGCAAAGTAAGCTCGGAGCTTCCGAAACCCCGATGCAGCGTCCAGCCCCGTCTCCTGCAGCGCTTGCGCTTTCGCCAACCGCGCCACCTTGCTTGTGATGGTGACGCCGTTTGTGCGCATCGACGCAACGATGCCTTTCACCGACAGATCCGGCTCCGCCTCGACATGGGCCGCTATCCGCCGGGTCACCCACTCCGAGTGCAGGCGGCCCAGCTCGTTGGCCTTCTCATCGCCCGAGCCTGTCGTGAAAACGCAGGAGTGGGCGTCAGCTCGGGACACGTGATACGTCTCTGTATCGGCGTGGAGCATGGCGGTGCACTTGAACGCGCACGCCCCGCCTGTGGATGTCGTTCCCGAGCACTCAAAGCGGACGCGTCCCTTCTCCTTCCTTCTCCGCACCAGACACCGACCGGTGGCCACAGCTTCCTCCACGACCGCGTCAGTGAAGTCAGCGGCAGTTGCGTACTGCCCACCCACAACGGCACATCCGGCAGGATTCACCTCCACAGGCATCGCATCTGTAGCTGTCTGACTCCGAGGGAGTGGGGCCGAAGGACCAGCAGCAGCAGCAGGAGGGGGCCCAGACAGAGGAACAGCAGGAGCGGCCCCGGACAAAGAAGCTGAAGGAACAGCAGCAGCTGCAGGAGGGGGCCCAGACAGTGAAGCCGAAGGAACAGCAGCAACAGGTGCAGGACTGGGACGACTAAGGCGCTGAAGAAGCACACGGTGGAGAATGGCCGGAGGCAACCCTGCCCCAACATAAGGAGCGAGATCAGCATCGCCTGCGTAAACGCTGATATCACATATGTCCTGCACTGATGCGATGGGCAGCAGAAGGTTATACAGGGCCCCGATTGTGGAAGCTGACGACATTACGATTGCTTTCTTCAGTGAAGGTTTTCCTGTAGCTTCGGGTGATCAGCAAGTTCTCGGGTGACAGGTCTCTACTAAGTTATTCAGGCCCAATCGACAAATATGACGGATCACGAGACCGTGTCTCGGCTGTAGCATCTGGCCGCGCGCCTGCCCTCTGATCTTGAGTGCTCGTTTGCTATAGGCCATCGGGAAGTGTGGCGTAGCCAGCTTGCGCCACTGCAACCAGTCGTGTAAAACTCTGAGGCACCCAGAACGCCTGAGACGTCGTGGGTGGGGCATTGAAGCCCACTTTATGCCTCCACTGACAACGCAAACACCAAAAAACAAACGAAATGAAAGAGGCTGGCTTGGAAATTCAAGGGAAAACAGTGTGCAGCTTGGGCTAGAAGTGTTCTCGCATCTGATCGTCACCTTGAGGCACCGCTTGGTAGTTCCGCCTTCGTCCGACTAAGCAGGATGCATTGATGGCTTCTGTCGCCACTTCAAGCGGCGTCTGGTTGTTCTTCGCCGACTGGTCTCCTCGTCGTCCAGGCGGCACTCCGTTGTCGTTCCGCAGGTGGCGCACTGTGGCATTCGGTGTTCAGTGCAGTGCACATCTTCATCGCGAGGAAATCGCTGCCCTTGGCATCTCACGCGCAATCACATCCAATTTTTGGTCCCTATTTTTGGTCCAAACTTTGGGTCCGAATTTTTGGTCCGAATTTTGGTCCGAATTTTGGTCCGAATTTTGGTCCGAATTTTGGTCCGAATTTTGGTCCGAATTTTGGTCCGAATTTTGGTCCGAATTTTGGGTCCGAATTTTGGTCCGAATTTTGGTCCGAATTTTGGTCCGAATTTTTGGTCCGAATTTTGGTCCGAATTTTTGGTCCGAATTTTTGGTCCGAATTTTTGGTCCGAATTTTGGTCCGAATTTTGGTCCGAATTTTGGTCCGAATTTTGGTCCGAATTTTGGTCCGAATTTTGGTCCGAATTTTTGGTCCGAATTTTGGTCCGAATTTTTGGTCCGAATTTTTGGTCCGAATTTTTGGTCCGAATTTTTGGTCCGAATTTTGGTCCGAATTTTTGGTCCGAATTTTTCCGGGTCCGAATTTTTCCGGGTCCGAATTTTTGGTCCGAATTTTTGGTCCGAATTTTTGGTCCGAATTTTTTGGTCCGAATTTTTTGGTGAAAAAAAATATTTCGCACCACAAATTTTTTTCCGAAAAATGATGAATGTTGTAGCCGAGTCGAGGTGCCGCCGCTTTCGACCCTGGAGGTGACGGTTCGAATCCCGCCAGAGGTTTTTTTCACAAACAAACAAATTTTGTGCCCTTATATCCCACTCAAACAAATTTTGTGCCCTTATATCCCAATCTGGGATATAAGGGCACAAAATTTGTTTGAAGTGGGATATAAGGGCACAAAATTTGTTTGAAGTGGGATATAAGGGCACAAATTTGTTTGGGGTGGGATATAAGGGAAATTTACCTTTTTAAATTTTAAAAATTTGGAACAAAAACGTGTAGGACGTGGGGGGCCCCAGGACCACTTGCAGAACGCAGTGGACTTGGTGTCGGTCACATACGCTAAAAACGAAGTTACACGGATGCGCAACCACATGTGACAGTATACAGTAAAAGCGACACAAAGTACGCAAAGGAATGAAAACACACTGCCCAGACCCTGCTCTAACAGCACAAAAGAAAAACCCCCCCTCCCCCGCCTCACAAGTCAAACGGAGACTTCAAAAAACCGACCGCTTACTACAAGAAACAGTCTAAAAACTGCGGTAATTTTTGATGAAGTTTGGTGTTACCCACTAGGAGCCTACACAACTTCTATCAAACTTCTATATTCAGGGGGGGTGTGTCACTTTTTATTTTGATATGTCAAAAATGACCACCCTATGGCAGCGCACACAGTCACCAAAGGTTTCACTAAATCGACCAATTTTTGATGCTATGAGCGCAGGTGTCCCCGGTCTCTCTGTTCCCGAGGGTTTAGAAAAAAAAGATGACCCCCCTTGGACGCGTTCAACCCGATATAATTATATTTAGATGGAGGGAGCGCGTGTGGTACGTGTGATATGTGCATGTTGCTCCCGAGAAGACACGGAATGGAAAGATCGGTCACGAAATCGTCAGAATACGACCTCGGATCCCAAAAAGGTTGTCCCCCATGGCCCCTCCTTTTGCACTTCACTTCACCAGGCATATTGCCATCCCCTATGAGCGCACTTCAGAACTGGGATGGCAGGTACTGAAGAACAGGGATGCTGCAAAATCTGCAGTGCGAAAACCTGGAGAAAGGTTGCTTCGTTTCCTCAGCCCGAAGTGAAGAAGAGACTGGTACAAGAGGATTCATCTGTTTGAAGTGGCGCCCCCCCCTCGGGCCCCCTCCTGGGATCCCCTCCCGGGCCCCCGTCCGGAGGCCCCCGTCCGGGCCCCGCCCCACCCGAGGGGCCCCGAAGCCTCCAGGAGTGTGGTGCCACGCGGAGGAAGTGCACACGACTACGACTGCAGCAACAACTACGACGGCAAGGTGCAAGGTTCCAAAACGACTACTTGGACAGCGTCTTCAAGCTGTCCGAATTGGATGCTTGTTGTGAACGCTCCTGTCTATGCACCCCCCAGAAGTATTCTGCTTCGGATGCTACACAGCGTGCCTTTCGGCGGAGCAGAACCCATCTGCCTCTCGATATCCTCTGGAAGGAGCAAATTCGGGCAAAGTGCCGACCACGGCTGCGGTGAGCACAATGCCACACGCATTCTTTATCGAGGTTCCGACACTGCCAGCGGATTTTTTGCCGCATGGTTTTGCAACACAGCTCGTTGACATGGAATACAATGAGAAGGAGAACATGCAACGTTTTGCGATTGAAGAATTCGGATGCAGTTGCAGAGAATTCTTCAGGAGCCTGCTGACAGCCGCAAAACCTCGGCCGTACAAGGAATACAACGCATTATCGCATCTTGGTGGTGGGATGGTAGTGCGCCTGATACCAGCCGGCAGCAAAATAAACGGGTACTCTTCAAGACGGCACAGAAGGTGGGGCGTTCCACAGGGTTGTGCACAAGCCGGACATCGTATTATCATGCATGAGCGTATCTTACTCTCACTTCTGCAAGCGACGACCGTCCAAACAAAAAGAGCCGGCGCAGTTAGTGCGATCGGAGACGGAAACTGTGCACAGAAACTCCCGGTACTCTTCCTCTTGCTTCTCTGGGAATGACTGATATACCACGTATTTTAGAACAACCCTCAGAAGACTTACCGAGCTAGCGGTTGTATTTGGCCACCTTTAGCTAAAATTCTGGTCGGGTGGCCGGGGGTGGGCAAAAGGCCCTAGCCAATCCAGAAGCTCAGGACAGGCTCGACGCTCAACAGACATCCTGTCCTGAGGGCCACCGTGTGTATACCAGACGGAAAACTCTCAAATGCGAAGAGCTCAGTTGCAAAAATATCACACAAGCTTCAAATGCACCCTCGAAGGGCCTCGAGACCGCTAAGGAGGGGGCCGAACTTTTAAGCTTGGATTTCGACCAAATAACCAGGGAAAAGTTGAGAGCCTGGAGTTAAGGGGTTAAATGGATGAACCAGGGAAGGAACAAATCTGCACATAACAATGTCATGTACGTTCACGATGATCGTGAACAAAGTTATGCTGAAACAAGGAAAGATGGCAGCAGAAACCGCACCAGTCCTCTCCCAGATAGCACTGGGCACTTACGAGCAGTGCATGGCGGGATTGCCGCGGCTGTTTTGAAATACGGTGACCACGTCAGCAACGCCGGTGGCCCGTCGGTTTGGCGCGGCTGTGATGCAAAACGGAGCCAGTCGCCCAGCCAGTCGCCCAGCCAGTCGCCCAGCCAGTCGCCCAGCCAGTCGCCCAGCCAGTCGCCCAGCCAGTGCCCAGCCAGTCGCCCAGCCAGTCGCCCAGCCAGTCGCCCAGCCAGTCGCCCAGCCAGTCGCCGCCAGTCGCCCAGCCAGTCGCCCAGCCAGTCGCCCAGCCAGTGCCCAGCCAGCGCCCAGCCAGTCGCCCCCAGTCCCCAGCCAGCGCCCAGCCAGTCGCCCAGCCAGTCGCCCAGCCAGCTGCCCAGCCAGCCGCCAGGGCAACACC